>JAOXNN020230675.1:0-12561 GCA_028571205.2 Hydropsyche betteni
AAACGACCCTTAAATGTTGAAGCTGGAGAAATGAGTCAATCTTTTTTAAGAGAGATCTCTAAGAAGCTCGGCAAAATTACTGTTACCCACCTTCAAGATTTAGACAATCTCTTCTGCTGACTGTAGGCGCTTGTTCTACCGCTGTTGCTCCTTCTCTTTACTAATACCTAGCCTATTTGGTACCGATAGACTCGGAAGTGGCTTGAGATATTTAAGTAGTTATGCTAACATTACGGAATAAAAACGATTACTATTTCGGAGTATACTCTGTAAATACTGCATAGTGCAATAAACTTAAAGAAAATTGAAGGTGCAGATTTTTAAGAAAAGCTAAGAATGACAGTATGCATATTAAGTAGCGTAAGCCTGGTGAGAAAAGGGTTTACTGTGTCACTCTGCAACCATCTAATGTACTATGGGAAGTGTATTGGATGAGTTATGAAAAGTAAGATGTGCTACTTATCAATAGAGAAATGGTAGAAAGTTTATTACTGAGGCTCTGTTTCATGACTAATAATATTAAATTATTACTCGTTGGATGATGTATTCAATTATAGTTTATATAGGCACGAATCTAACAGAAAATATTGGTTTTATTTAATCGTTCAGATCATGCTTTAGGCTTAGAGATTTTCTTCTTTCGCTTCGGGGCGGTCTTCTTTTAGTCATCGTTATCATCCTATTTAGATTTCTTCTCTTTTTTCTAAGACTTTTTAGTTGCTGTAGGGATCTTGCTTGCAGCTTTTTACTACAGCCACCTTTAGAATGCTGCCTTGAGATGGGGCTGCTTAACTGTCTTTATGTCGAAGTAATCCTTGGTGTATGGATGTGCTTTGATAGGAGTGTAACAGGTGAGATGCACGAAGTACTTCTTGATCGAGATGGACCCATTTTAGGTTTAAACATATCCTCGATATTCTCCCTCACTTCCCCCTCCATATTTCTTCAAAGCTGCATGAAAGTCCCTTGCATCGACTACCTTCACTCTTAGAGTTCCATCCTAGATGACCCCTTTGCATGTATTGCATGTTCCCTTGCCGCTTTTAGCTGGCTCAACCAATATTCGGCGATAACTCATATTAATTACAACTAGATTATGGGCTGTTGTTTATAATAGATACCCAAATATTGGCATATATAAAAATGAGAATCAAAATTAAGCTGAGGTCCAACAACCAAGCCTACGAAGGAAAGAAGTTCATCGTGCTGGTAGACACCAACATTGATAGCATCAAGCAGCTGGAAGAGCATATCATCGACTCTCTTGAGCTGGATGCTGACCGTGTGCAACTAGCAGAAGATGAGTACATCATACCTTCAGGAGAAAGCGTCTAGATCCTCCAGAACGAGAGAGTCTACGAGTAATAAATAGATGTTATTATGTAGGTGCAAGCTGATAGCTTCAAGCAATACTAAGAGGAAGCGATAGACAGAAGAGATAAAGGAACCAAAACCTACCAAATCGATGAGAACTCAAACTATTCCGTCCAAGAAGCCAGTCAGGCAGGAATAGGAAGAGTCTGAAAGTGACGATGATAAGTACAGACTGAAATCCCTCAAACCCAATAATTAGAGGTCCTCACAAGTATTGTGGCAATCAGCTCAATAAAAAAACCAGTCTGGCAAGAAGACTATTCTTGAGTAGGACTACGAAAGAGACTCCAGTCCACAGCTATCCAAGGCATATCCCAAAAATCCTGCGCTAAACCCTCCAAACCTAATGAAGGAGTACATTCCAGCCAGCCAGCTTGCTCGAAACTTGGTCGCTCACAAGGCTTACAATGCAAATAGATCGTTGAAATAGGAAAACAAGTATGTACCGTTGACTAAGTTCAAAAGGTAAACAGTAGAGGACTCTGAAAGCGACGATGACCAAACGCCTGTACGAGACAATAGGTCGTGGCAGACAGGGTAGGTGATTTCCTCTTAGAAACGTGGGTAAACTGCTGCTCCGAAGAATATTGTAACTCCAGAACACCCAAAAGCAGTATCTAAGCTACAGAGCTTATCGGTTCCTATCTCTGTCAGAAAGAAACAGTTCCAAACATCTCACCGACCTTAAACTGAAGCTAAAACTAGTGCCGAACTTCCAAAATCTAATGTAAGCTATCAGACTCAGCCTGTATCAAGCAAACCTGAGCCACAGAAAGGTTCCTTAACCAATACTGTTCCTTAGAAAAGCTTGTAGTCGTAGATTTAGGAGTGGAGATAGATTCCCACAAAGGCACTTGAGTATACGAGGAAGAAGTATAAAACACCATTCCTTCAAAAGAACAGTAAGATCCTTTATAAAACAATCGAGTACAACGAGGTACTTAATTAACCAATTCCGTCAGAATGGAAGGAGGCGGAAGTTAAATACATTTCTGCTGAGGATGAAGACCTAAGATTGCTAATATCGCCTGAGTCTCAGTAGTCCTAGGAGAAGGAATATCGGTTACAGAGCCTAAAACTGAGCTCCGGTTCGCTAACAGAACTCCAAAAGACTGTGCTACAGTAGCTTTAAAACGAAAGCTCACAGTCTTCTAAACCCAAACCTTCCTCCCAATCTTTACAACAGCCCCAACCTTCCCAACTTTCCCAAACTGAGAGCGATAAGCAGCAATAGTCAATACAGTCATCATCTATGCCAAGCAAAGCAGCAGCTCCCAAGAAGCAGAACATAGTCAAAACCATCGTAACTGATACAGTGCAGTTCTACTTCGGCGACAAGTACAATAAGGATAACTACTTAATCACTCACGCTAGCATGCATCCATAGCTATGTAAAGTTAGTATTACTTAGATGTGCCAATATCTGTTATTCACAACTTTCCCAAGCTCAAGGCTCAACAGATATCATCTTAGCAGCTTTTGGAGTACCTGAAGGAGGATGCCCGACCTGAGGAGCAGAAGACCTATGAGCTTCACCCTACTGAACCACTAATACGAAAGAGAGGACTAAGGATAGAGAAATCCCAATGATATGTCAATAGAATCTTTGTATAAAGCATATTGTAGATGGGTAAAATACCCACAGCAGGTAATTCTAAATATAGTATGAACATAGCATGGATTAACTAATAAGTATGTAGTGATTATTTAAGCAGAATATTCTTTTTAAGGATGGTATTAAAAATGCCGCCCATTTTTTAAAGATTAGAAAACCAAAAGCTACAAATTTGTATTTTTGTACTGGTAAAAACTTTAGTTCTTATTGAAATATGATAGAATTAACGATATGATTACGAAGAGAAGCAAAAAACTCACCACTCTCAAAACTCAAAATACTGCTAAACATAGCAGTGATGCTCCCAACACTAACCGACACTCCCACAGTCGATCCCACTCTAAAAGCAGTCGTCCTCTTCATAAACAATCTAACCAAGCAGAATCCGTAACTAGTGTGGCTAGACTTACCCAAGTTAGCCACACTATCGACTTTAACAAGCAACTGGCAGACTTAAAAGTGAAGTATAGGACACTGAAATCTAACTACAAGTTGGCACTTTAGAATAACCAGAAGATGATAGCATAGTCGTTGGAAGTAAGGCAGAAGCTGCATAAGCTGGAGGAGGAGAAGATAGGCGACCAGATAAAGATAAAGAAGCTAATGGATGACAATAATTCTAAGCATGGTATGGTGTTGGAGGCTCATAAAAGTCGCAACTAGATTGAGATCCTCCGTAAATAATTAGAGATTGAGCGGATAGGTAGGATAAAGCTGGAGAGCGAACGTTAGTAGTGGAAGTTGGAAAAGCTGAAGATGTACGAGGATTATTAGAATATACTGGCGGAAATTCAGGAGCTTCGGCAGGAACTGGAGCAATCTTGATTCTGTATTGCAATCACTTATATGAGAAAACGTTCATAATTGAATATATCAGTACACATTCGATTAGTCAGAACCCAATTTGTCGACTAATCTGTCTCTCATTCTATAAGAGTTCATTGATGAGATGACTTTAATCCTTGAACATCACCAGCCGCTGCATCTTCTTATCGTCTATCTGATTGATAGATTACATGCTGATACTGTTCCTGGTATGGGTGCTTCTACCACTGACCCTCTTCTGCTGCGCCTTTGACTGCAGCTCATCCTGTTTCTGCAGGGTAATCTTGTAACTGACGGTATCATTAACCTCTTAGTCAAAGGGAAGCTCGAAGCACCACTTAAAATCATCGAACTGTCTATTCTGGTCCAGCTTCTCCACCTCGATTTGCCCCAACTTTTCGATGATCTCCTCCAGCTTTCTTTAGTTCTGGAAGATGTACTTAAAGTACTTTTTGAATTACTCTAGGTTCCGCTGTTTGTTGAGGAAATGCAGGATATCGTGTTTTACTCCTGCCAAGTCTTCCCCACTGACCAAGTTGTACATATTGTGGGAGATGCTGCATCTCTCCTAGTATTTTATCTTGAATGAGCTTCGACAGTGGTTACGAGCCTGGTACTTCTTTAGAGCTTTGGTAGTGACCAACTCGATCATCTATTAGGTTTATGATACACTGGATAGGTTGTCGATGAGGTTGAGGAAGGAGTGCAGACGTCTACCTTTTGATGGATGCTCACAGATCTATTCGCAGGGTTATTACTACTGGATCACTGATGAGTCTCTTTTGCTTATTGATTGTGTGATCTACTCGATAGGCTCAAAATTTAGCATTTAGATAGGTCTGGAGGGTCTGGATCCTTTCGATATCTTGGAGAGTTGGGATAGTCTTGATAGTTTGGATACTCTGGTCAGTTTGGAGAATTTGTTTCCTTGAGATAGGTTACTACTAGAATGAACCTTGGTTGGTTGGTTCCCTTATTACTGCTGTGTTCCCAACTTGGAAGTACTACTGGGTCCCTTATTATTAAGCCTATCCAGAATCGTCTTCATTCGTAATTCCCGCTAACTGGGGCCTTCGGTTGGGGTTTGGTTAATTATGCTCGTATTATTGCTATTGTTATTACTCGCTGACAGATTAGAAGAGTTCTTTGTATCAGTGTTCGCCCGAGGCTTATTTGCCAAATACTTCCATTTACTATACTTTTCAGTTTCGAAAAACTTCTTCGCCAACACAGCGTACCTCCGACTCTCCCCAATCACTTACTTCACCCTATCCTTACTAACCCTCTTCTCCAGCCGATTGAACAGACTATGAAACTATTTTACTAAATTTGATGTCTTCTCTGTATGGAACTCTCTCTGCGACTTCTTTCTGGAGGATTGGAAATGGCGTCTCACCTGACATAGCTTCACCTGTACTGCTTATTCAAGCTAGGGGATGTTGTTCACCACTGAAATGTACTAGAAAGTGTCTGAGAAGATGTCGTCGTAGCGACTATTGTCCAGTCCAAAGTATTTGCATTTGTGATGCTGACAGTTCTAGTCGCATACATGGTAGAGAAGTTAGTGAATACGGTTAAGCCTATCCTGCTTCTCCACTCCTATGCGAGACATAGCCCTATCATGTGCTTCTCTCTGCTGATTAGCCGATTCTCTTCTTCTCTCTTATTCCTCTAGCAACCTGTAGCGTACTTCGGCTAGATCATCCCGAAGCTATTTTTTAAACCTGACTACAGATAGAGAATGCTATTTGCGTGGAGAGCTACTTTTACGGCTGGCATGGAGATGCGGCAGGAATTTAGAGGTTTGGGGGTTGGTAGGTGAGAGTCTTTTGGGGCTGTTGGGGATGGAGTAGACTTGCCGTTGGTTCCGGTTAGTGTAGAAGGGTTTGGAAACAACCACTGTCGGGATATTCTATGTGGAAAGCTTGCTCATTATTAATTCTAATCGTTGATGCAAGTTACACAGGCACCTAATGAGTATAAAGTATTGAGAGTTGTTGGTTAGGCTACGATACAAAGTTGTGTATAGATATTTTGAATAGCTGTAGCCTAATATTAATAAATGATGAAGTTAGTAATGTATGGTTTGGTGATAGTATTGATATGAAATCATGTTAACTTATTAAAACTAGTGATATGGAGAGTTTTAAATTTTAAATTTTAAGCGATCTACAGAAGCATAAGCTGTTGGTTTAACCAATATTCACTTAAATATATTGAATACCCGCTTACGTGCTATCATCCTTTTTATTTATCAATGCTGCCATCGATTATTATCATTTATTATTAGCTCAAATTGTCTAAGTTCTCAACGCAACTTACAAAACCAGTTCAAGACTTGATGATATCTGAGATTAATATTCGAATGGACACTCTAATATTATATACTCGATGATAGTGGGCAATTAATAGGAGGGTGGCTTCTCCATGGTGTTCTCAGTGATGATCGCTCTTATCATCATCTATGCTATGGTCAGTGTATTCTTCGAACTCTTCCACGTAATACCTTAGGATATTTAGTTCCACTGGCTCCATTAGACTGGAGTGGGCATCATCCTGGGATGGTTGTTCGGTGCCGCCATCTACTTCCACCACGATACTGACCTCTAAGACTACACCTTCAACCAGAAGATATTCTTCTATGGGCTGCTCCCTCCAATGATATTCGAGGGAGGGTACAACCTGCGCAAAACACTGGTGTTCAAGAACTTCAAGTATATTGCGCTGTATGGGATACTGGGGACAATCATTGCGTTTATGGTTATAGCTGGACTCACATTTGGAGTCAACTCGCTGGGTATGGTAAATATCTACTCAGGACTCATTAGAGATTTTAGTGAGCACGAGAAAATCATCACGCTGTCCACCTCCATCATACTCATCTACTCAGCTACCATCTGTGCGACGGATTCGGTAGCAGCACTCACGATGGTGAAGGCTCAGCAATACCCCAAGTTATTTAGCATTGTGTTTGGAGAGGGGATGATCAACGATGCTGTGGCTATCATCCTCTTTAGGTCAGTAGTCGAGATATTCGGGGAGTCGCATAGCTAGCCTTTTACTTTCACTACTGCCAAGGATATCCTGGTGAGTTTTATTGGGAATCTGGTATACTCGTTTTTGATTGGCCTTGCAGTAGGTAATAAGGATGGCTAAGGTAGGACTCATCTGTTCGTTCCTGTTCAAGAAGTCGGAGTTCCTGTCGAAGAACGTAGTGGCTGAAGTGATGCTGAGTTTGTTCTTTGGGCTGTTCGCATATGCATTTGCAGAGTTCTGTGAGTATAGTGGAGTGATATCGGTGTTCATCTGCGGGATCACCATGGGACACTACAACTTCTATAACCTGTCGACAAATGGAAAGATATCTACAGGGTAGGAGATTAATAACACAGACTATTCTTCAAGTTCATTTCGTTCCTGTCGGAGGCCTTCATATTCGTGTATCTAGGCTTCTCTTCGTGGAACTATTTCGGAAATTCGAAGGATTCCTATGCATGGAGCTGGACGTTCGTTACCCTCCAACTAGTTGTATGCACTATTGGCAGGTTCTCTAGTATCTTCATACTCTCAGGGATATTCTATCTGTTTATGAAGAAAACTTGGAAGGTGAGTGTCTATTAGATGGCAATTATCTGGTTTGCTGGCATTATTAGAGGGTCGGTAGCATTCGCTCTCATTCTCACCCTTGAATAAGGTGATTAGGAGACTAAGATCCAGGTACAGATAGTAAAGAGTAGTGTGCTGTTCATAGTGTTTATTACCACTATTGTTCTAGGAGCATTGATGCCAGCTTTCATAAAGTTCAACCTTAGTAAAGCTAATAAGGGTAGTGGGGCAGATGCAGTGGAGAGGGCTAGTTTAGTTCCGAAGGAGAAGAAGCCAGGATTCTTTAAGACTGCTGACGAAGGGTTTTTCAAGAAGTGGTTTATTCGGGATTATGAACAGAACAAAGCGAAGATAGCGGAGGATAAGAGGAATATGAAGCTGAGCAGCTCCACCTACAAGGGCATTTAGGCTAGGACGTTTAGAGTCGATGATGACGTCAATTAGCGGGAAGATTGATACAGATATTATATTATTTGGATCTCTAGATATGATACTTCATATTAGTTGACCTTCTGTGTGTTGCGAGCGTTTTTCTTGAGACTCTCTACGCGCCTAGTTGATGGCCTTCTTCTGGGCAGTGACCTGTCTGCAGAAGTTGTCAAGGAAGGACTCAGGCGATACTCATCCTGTTTCTGCAGGGTAATCTTGTAACTGACGGTATCATTAACTTACGCGTCAAAGGGAAGCTCGAAGCACCACTTAAAATCATCGAACTGTAAAGCCACTGCCGATATTCTATGTGGAAAGCTTGCTCATCATTAATCCTACGTTTACGTAAGCTAAACAGACACCTAATGAGGATAAAGTATTCATAGTTGATAAGTTAAGTTTGCGAAGTTCTGTATAGATACTACGAATAGCTACAACCTAATTAACATTAGTCAATAATTGAGGTAATAATGTAGGGTTCGTGATAGTACTGGTCTGAAAGCATGATATATAATTAATACTGTTTGTTTATATGGAGAGTTTTAAAGTTAATAGCGAAACACCCATGCTTAGATTGTTTCATCTGCTTAAATTCTAATAATTTCAAACATATTTTGTGCTATCATTCTCACTATTTATTCATGCTAGCATACCATCGATAATTACCATTTAATTATGAGCTCAAATTGCTTCAGCTCAGCACGTAACTGTACAGAAGGTTGCTGCACCTCCAGCGGCTTCTGTCCTAGCACATTTGGTGATCCCTGCTACTATTACTACAATAGCACCACCACCCCTCTCTCCACCACAGCCATCATTGGAATAGTTATCGGCATAGTCTTCTTTGCTGTTTTTGTATCTGTTGGTTGCTGGCTGTACCGACGTGCCCAGGCTATGAGAAACGTCCAGATGTTTCAGGCAGCTAATTCCCAGAACATTTCAACAGTAGTCATACCTACTAATAATGCGCAGGGGTATTCAGCCCCTCAATACGCCTATCCTAACCAACCGACACCAGTCTACCCTCAACAGATGGTGGCTCAACCTTACCAGGGGTACACAAATTACCCTCAACCATTACAACCGGTGGCATATAATCAAGGGTACGGTGGAGGGCCTATGCAACAGCCTTTCTATCCAAATCAGTTTTGATTAATTACAAAAATTACAAATGAATATTTTGTGTTTACGGTCTTCGATCAACTTTATGTTTTTAGGAAAATAAAAATAAACAAAGTAAGTAATTCATGTATATTATTGTGCTTATTATATAAATTCAAACTATGATATCAATAATTAACATTTAGTTATGAGCTCAAATTGTCTAAGTTCTGAAAGAAACTGTTCGGAGGGATGCTGTACCTACAACGGCTTCTGTCCTAGCGCATTTGGTGGATCCTGCTATTATTACTACAACACCACAATTGACTTGTCCACAGGAGCTATCGTTGCAATCTTACTGAGTGTAATGTTCATTGTCGCGTTCTTTGCTATCAGCTGCTATTGTTGCCGGCGTGCTCAGGCTATGAGAAACGTCCAGATGTTGTAGATAGCTAGTTCCGGAATAATACAACTGTAACATTACCTGCTAATAACCCGCAGAGGTACACCATTCCTCAATATTCATACCCTGCTTAGCCAATTCCAGCTTATCCTTAGCAGACGAAAGCTCAGCCATATTCCGGGTACATTAATTGACCGAAACCAGAACAAGGAGTGACGTACGGAGGGTAGAAACAAGGGATTAATGTAGGGCTTGTGCAGCAGCCGTTCTATCAAAATAAGATATAACTCATTACAAATATTACATATTGGTATTTAGTGTTTACAGTCCCCGATCGACTATACTTTTGAAACAAAATAAATCAATAAGTAATTTGTTTTTTTAGCTTTTGTGCTATTTAAGTATTAAGCATATTATAGTTTATATTGCAGCTGATGAGATTAACATGTTATTGTAAACGTACTCGATCGAGCTGATTAGCGTGATTGCAGTTGATAGGGAAAAGCCAATAATTTAAGAATTTAGAGTATTAAATCGAGTCAATCTTCCTCCAATTTAGAATTAAATAGAAATACTTGCGTACGATTCTTATTATTATAATTCTGAATACCATCTATAGTCGAGAATTAATTATGATTTAGAATTGTCTAATTACTGCACGTAACTGCTCACAAGAGTGCTGCACCTATAACGGGACCTGTCCTCTCACGAGCAGTGACTCTTGCTTCTATTACTACAACACTAACACTAATACTACCTCTGACCTGTCCGCAGGAGCTATTGTCGGAATCGTTCTGGCTCAAGTTGCTTTTTGTGTTACCTTCATCTGTATCTGTCGTTGCATCTGTAAACGAGCCCAAGCTGCTGTAAACCAACCGAGGTTGCAGGTACCCTATATCTAGAACAATACAACTGTTATTTTACCTGCTAATAATTTGTAGGGATACACGATCCCTCAACGTGCCTATCCTGCTTAGCCGATCCCAGCGTATCCTCCACGGGTGGTAGCTCGGCCTTATCCGGAGTATACTAATTATCCTCAACCGTAATTAGCTATGGTATATGAAGTGCCCAAGCAAAGGCACAGTGTTAGACCTTTTGATCGAACAGCCAATCCCTGATTCTTTACAGACTGCCTTACCAATTATGCTCTAATGAGATAAAATCATTTAAGTTATGCCGTAGTAGATAGTAATAGAGGTGCTGCTTATGAGCTGAGAATTTAGGCTTGAATCTTGGAATAGTCCATAATTTAAGAATAGAGAATATTAAAATTAAAGAAGACCTCCTCAGACTTAGCATTCAATATTTTTATATATTTGTAATTATTTTAAATGCTGTCCCTAGGAGCTACCATCGAAATCTTCATCAGTATTGCCTTAGCAATTACTACCATTGCCATCGCTGTCGACCATTGCATGTATCAACAAGCCCTAGCTGATGCGATCCGTTAAAGGTGACGGGTAGCCCATTCTCAAAACAATATGACCGTAAACTTACCTGCTAATAATTTGCAGGGGGTCCCAACGTACCTACCCTGCTTAGCTGATGCCAGCCTACCGTCCACAGGTGGTGACTCAGTCACTTGCAAATTTTAATCTAATTAATATTTTTTTCTTGATGAGATAAAGAAGTTAGTACTCGTTCTGCACCGTGGAAAAGCACTCCATGGAGCCGCTGTGTGTAGTCTGCGTGGATAAGGAATGTCCTAAAAGAGGGCTAATCTGCAACTTATGTCTTAAGCATCTGCACAAGGGCCACGACTTTTAATCTTTTAACTAATTCCTCAATACACACAATTCTACAGCTGCCAAAATCAACTTAGCGATCCTTACCGACCCGTTTAAAATAGTCGTCAAATAGACGAGGACTCGTTTCAGCTCTTTGTTGGAGAATATGCGCACCGATTTCACCAAAGCAACGGAAAGACTACAAAAGATCATCCTCGAGTTCTTGGACTGGACGATGCAGTAGTTGGTTCAGCGCTCTGAGAAATTCACCCTTCGCCAGGGCACAGACAGTTATGATCCAAAAAATGTAGAGGCCTTGAAAAAGCAGGTAAAAAGTATGATCGATTCTGACCTCAACAAAGAGCTGTAGAAGGCCAAACAGATGGTAGATCTGTTAAATGGTTTCAGAGCGAGCATGATGGAGAAGTTCGAGGAGTAGGCCAACTCACTAAATCAGAATATCGCCAAATTTGGGCACAATTACTGGATCTTCAAGGACAAGCTTCAACTTTTGCGGACTGATATCAAATAGTTTGGCAGGTAGTTGAGTTTCAATGTCTACAAGCATCATCCAGACTTAAATATTAAAGGCAACACTATCGAAAGGACTGTAAATTATGGAGCTAAAGGCATCGGAGCCCTGGCTAACAGATTACCCAATTCCATGGAGAGTACCTGGACTTATAAAGTGAAAGGATGCGAATGTTACAACTACCTGGGGGTGGGAATAGGGCTTTCGAAGGTAATATCGGAAAGGTAAATGTTGATAGATAAAATACCTTTCGATAATATTGGTCACGGCTACTACTTAGTCTGGAAGGATGGAACTATGAGTAGTCACTCAGATACATCTTTAAACAAAAAACTAACAGAGTTTAAATTTGGAAAGAAGGATGTGTTAGAGTTTAGTTACCAGCCTATGAGAGATAAACTTGTAGTCAAGAAGAAAGGAAGTGCTTATAAGATTTAGTTCTAGACGAAGCCACCTGCAGACGGAGATTATTATAATATTTGCGTGTTCCTCTATGAAGTAGGGGACTCTATCAGCATAGAGTTTCCTTAACCGAAAGAATCTTAACGATTATGAGTATTCTTTAAATTTTTATGAAGCTCTATTTTGAATGTTGTCTGCATAACATATATTTTCATGATAGATTAACCATAATTATTAATTGGAATTAAACTATTATTTTTAATTAAATTACCGTCAATACAAATTCGCTCCTTCGAAAATGCTGTCACCTTAGTCAGCAGCACGAATTAAATTTTGCTTTATTGAATTAAAGCTTTTACAAGATGATTAAAGCTGAGGAATAGGGACTTTTTTGTTTACAATACGTAGAGTTGATTACAAATTAAACGAAGAAAATTTAAAATTAACTGGATCCGAGTCCATTACTTATTTTAATAACTCCCCAGACGTCCTCAATTACCTCTGGTTGCAGTTGGATGAAAATCAGCATTCATCCATCAATAAT
>JAOXNN020230685.1:0-12560 GCA_028571205.2 Hydropsyche betteni
GCATTCTATGCTTGTTTAAGCTTTTAATATCTAATGATCGTTATTTCCTCATAGCTTAACAACTAACCTACCAATAAGTAAAATCTGCCCTAAGAGCAGGCATTCTGCAAAATTACTCTACTCTAACATCTTCAATCTTATATTTCCCTACGTAGTTAACTGTTTACTCATTTATATAAGTCAGATCAATGCGCAGAAACCCTCTGTAACCGATCACATTAAACCTCAGTTAAGGGTCGAATTACTAATCTAGAGTCTCTGTAAAAAATGGAGTTTGGAGCTCAACTTCGATTACAGTCAAATCAGGCTCAATCAATATCTGGTATACTTACTTTTAGTTTTCTTAGTCCCTGTGGCGAAGAAAGTTTCTCCATACTTTTATCCTCCAGTTCACATCTATTAACACTGAAAATGTTCACTGAACAAATAGTAGTTACCCTTTAATAATATCTCCCTTGAGCGAATAATCTAAAATCATCTCAATTCTTCCACTATCGGCAGCCTCCACAATCTTTGTTAAATATTTGTTCTATCCTTGCTGCCGACTACAAATGTAATCAATGCAAGATACTCTTCTGTACTTGATTCCAGTTAAGAGCTAATTGATCTATTTCCTAGCTATCTCTGCAATCCGCATGACAGCTTTATTTTAGCAGCAAGGTAGTTGATGATCATGTGTAGTTCTGCATTAGTCTATGCCGATGTAATGGGACTTCTCATCCAGGTCAGATTACTCAGTTTCAGATACAGATCTTCTGCTTGCACAAAAAGTGTCTTGAGGTAATTGGAAGATGGTAATTCAGTGTTGTATCCTATATAATCAATCCTCTAAATCATTTAGTTAGGTTCTGCAGCCAAGTGCTTGAGTTAAATACATGACATAAGCATTTACTACTGGGCACATAATATGTTTGTCAGGTAAGAAAACAGGGTTATTGACCATTTTAATGCACCAAATAGTTGAAAGGAATAATACTAAAATAATAAAGAAAAGAACTCTAGCAATTAATCATCATAACAGATTAACACTAATATTAGAAATACACTATTGCTCAATCTGTTGGTGTTTATCTACTTATGAATAGCTCGCTGAATTTAGTCAGTCTACAGAAACTATCTGCCTCATCATCATACGTTTCTCATAAGAAGTAAGATGTGATTTGATTAGCATTCTGATGTTGATGTTAAAAAATGACTGGACACAAAGAATCTTAGACTAAAGCACAGACAAACAAACAGAGTTGGAGCTACTGTTTATCACAAAATCAACATTTATTTTCAATTTTCAAATTTAACTTATGAAATTAAAAGGTTGTAGAGTGATTATAACTCATGATTGTTAGGCAAATAGGCAAGTGAATTTTAATTTTAAATTTTGATCAAAGATGTCTCAAAACATTATCAATACTACTAAAAATTAATTTACTAGGTTTAAATAACGAGACAATTCAATTGATAAATAATATATTTTCAATGACAGAAAAATCATCTCTCAGACTGAAATTCAAGAAGTCAAAGAGCTGCCTTTATGCAGCCACCTCCTTAAAAATAGACGACAAGGTCTATTTCATCGGTAGCACTCTAGACTGCTGGCTCTTTATCTATGATGTCTCTGAAGCCAACCTCCTGGAAAAACCTATTTCCGATCTCCTTGTCGATTCCTTTTCTGTCAACAACTTCCACTACAGCAAGAATACCAACTCCCTTGTCTGTGGAACTGTCGGTGGCAGCGTCATCCACTTTAGCAATTTCAGCTAAAAGTGGCTCAAGGATTACAAGGTGTACGATCTCGGGGGAAGTCCAGCCGTAGAGAGGTTCAGTTTGCTGGCATTCTACTTGGAGGATTACATTTACTGCATCAACTATCCCAATCTCGTTTACAAGTTCAATTAATCCACACCTCCAGCATAAAAGTGTTTGGCCAAACTACCGGAGAATGCTATCAGCGCTATCTATATTGAGCCTAAAACAGTAGGACCTCGAGTAGCAATCTCCTACAATTCGAAAGGCTTCACTCCACCCATCCTCTACAACACTTTGGATGAGCTTAGTTACACGACTTTGTAAAAAGAGGTGGAAAGTGAGATTATTATGAACGGACTGCCAAGCACCCTTACTTACTGTAGAAACACCAACCAGATCATATTGGGATCGATGAAAGGAGACGTTTTTGTTTATGATATTCAAGAATGGGAGAAGGGGAACTGGCGATGCTGTCATGTGTTTTCAGTCAAGATACCCAAGGAGGGGCCCATCATCCAAATACTATCTCATGAAGACCAGCTATTGATCCTAACTTTGGTGAAGATTAGGTTCCTTAACTTAAATGAGCAGGTGTGTCACACTAAATCCCAGTCAAAGGAGCTGTAGTCCATATACAGCCTGCTAACTTGGTTAGATGACGGACGGTTAGCCCTCTCCCATAAAAATCTGTTCTTATTAAATGAAGACGCAACCAAAATGACGGAGTGTAGGATAAGAATAAAAGAAGTATGATAGTATATTAACATAAAAGTGATAAAAGTAAATCAGATCCTGGGGATTTTGGAGTGGAAGGAGTAGTTTGTGGGGCTCAGGAAGGAGCATTTACTTTTGCTTTGATTTTTCACTTGTTATGTACAGTAGGCGACCTCACTAAATCTGCTAGGTATCTTTAACACGCTCATCTTGGTTGTAGTCATCGCTAGCTAGACGCTAGGAGGATGTTTGGCACGTTCAGGTGCTATATTTAGGTGGGAATTCTGAAACTTAGCTGTTTTCTGCTCTCTATAATGCATAGTATCGAAGGTTTCGGTGGATTTGGCAGACACCAGCGTCTAAGTTTCCCGGTATTCCTTTTTATCTGAGAGTCTGACCCTTTTATTAACTGTAATATCCCTCGCAGTCACCTCCTCCTCGAAGTACCTTAAGGCCTCCTTGAAAGTACCCTCGAAATTAAGTTAGCGTAGCCTATGGAGCTCAGCCTGTTTCGAAACTATTCTAATAATCTTCTGCACCATTATTTTCTACGGATTCTTCTTCCGTTCGATAATGCTGTCGCATACCACATAGGACTTCTCATCTTTGGTGTTCTTAGTGTACGCCTTACTCATCCACACTCTAACTTTACCAGCTGAGTTAACTACGATCATGTCCTTCTCGATTTAAATATACCCGAACTTCGAGAACAGCTACTGAAAACCTAGCAGACACTAGAACAGAGCGTAATAGAACTAGCCTTCTGATAAGGAAAGTGCTTGCAGTTTTGCTCTGGCAGACTCGATAAGAACTCGGCATCGGATGCTGGAGTAGCAGGTGACGTTATCTCTGAGTATTTCAACATGCATTGCTCGGATGAAGTTGGGACTGTTCTTCCTGTACTCATAAAGGTTTATTTATCGTTCGCACTCGTCCTCGTTTTCGTAGAAAATTATGGTTTAATTGGCCTATTCTTTAGTCTTAGTGTTTATCCAACGGGGACATAACGACTCTTTCGATTTGGGCTGCCAGTTATCCCCTTCACAGAGGATGGAGGGTAAATTGCCATTAAATTTGCTTAGCTTGCTGCCCATTATAATTATTTTGACAGCGTAACTTGTTATTATTGAAACCTATACTGATTTTTGCAAACTTACCAGGTGTTCTGTTTAGCCATACCGAAGTTAGCATTATATTAGAATCCGTAGCTCCATTCAGTTTAATGGATCGATAGTTTGACAAATGGTTAGGGGCGTATAATAAATATTCATCACTTTTTCTACACAAACTCCTTCTTTTCCTTCAAATAAGAGACGATGGTCTTAATCTCTAGGCCCTTGCTCTTTAAACTCAACATATCCTTCACGAAATCGGGTCGTTTGTAAGGGTTCTTAAGATCAACGAAGATGTAGTCGACTTTGAACTCTCTCATTCGTACGTCATCCTTGTAGTACTTCCCTTTTGAGAATATTCCATTAAGAATCTCCATTATCTCGTAAGTTTTCTTTCTTTTTACCTAAAGTAGGTTCTGGGTGTACTATTTGGGCCGAGGCACAACAATAACCATTACCATAGTTTACTCAGAGTAGAGATCACAGTAGGTCTGAAGGCTTATCTACCAGATGGACCGAACCACTGCTACCCTGCCCTCATAATTGGATGTAAGTTTATCGTGCAGCTGGTAGAACACCCATCCAGTGATATAGGAATCGTAGCCAGCCTAATGCAGCTGAATTTAGTTATCAGCGTTAGAGGAATCGTATTTTTAGAAGCCCTTTGCCAATAGTATCTTTTTTAGAGGCCATACCTAGCTAAATTTTGGACTCTTGATTACTTTTTAAAGGTCCTCCAAGGATGTCCGCTCTAAAATACCATGAAATTCTTTGCGAGTAGCCAATACTTTGGTATCATAATAATGTGGGAATCCCTGGAGTATGTCGGACTTGAATTTAAAATAGGAGGGTAGCTCTGCAACGAAGCTATCGTAAATGTACATGAGATCGAAGAAGCTGCAGTGGCCAACCACACAAATGTTGGGGTTTCTCCATAATCTCTAAAATATAGCTGTAAATCCCAACACGGAAAGCTCAAGATCTTTCTTGATCTCCTCCTTGTCGTCAGTGTTCACCTTCTTGATACACATTAACAGTTTCTCTTTGAGGGACGATTAAATAGCAAAGGGTTCCACGTAAATATTAGGGTAGGACTTCTCCATCAGCTTCTCCACTACCAGTCTGAGGAAGGTGGAAGACACCTCCATCGTATCCTCCGTCTTCTTTTCGTTAGCGATAAATTATTTGAGACTTTAGACTATAAGCGCCAATTATCCCCTCTGATCCTCATTGAGTTTCATTTCTAAATCATCATAACTTGATTTTTAGGTGACTGCGAAAGCTTAAGTTACCTTATCGAGCGGTATGTAGGTGACTCCTGAAGTAAGGACAAGGGTTACCATCTCTAATCCATCTGTTCCAGTCCATTCCATTACGTGTATTGAACTACACCGTACTGCATTGGAGGCTGATGGTAGGGTTTATGGTTTTGTAGGCTCGAGGGAACACATAAAAGTTGTAGGGGTACGCTACTATCTGTCCATCCTCCACTGTGAAAAAGGTAAGGCCTATCTGGATGATGTTGAACTTCTTCACCACTAGCCTCATCTGGGATAGAGATCGGGTGTACTTTCTAGTAGCGATCATATAGCATATCCTCGTTGCGCTCCTTCTCATTATTCTCAAATCGGAGTCCTGAGAACTCAAGGTCGATGCTTATGGCTCTGGTCTAGGTAGAGATAAGGGGTTACTCTATTTATTAGTCCCTGCTGGACAATTTGGTTATAGACTGCCTTGAAGTTCTTCCTGTCTACGTTCATAATTCTCAAATTAATGCTAAAAGCAATATCCTATATTTAAGGACATTCATTTAGAGACTGCATAAGCGTCACTTCTTTTAGAGCACCTTCAGCACCTCGGTTTTGAACATCTTGTTTTGAATGGGTGAGTCACTGGTGAAAAAAGGGTCCTTTAACGCGTAATCCGTAAATAACTTGTAGATTTGCCTCAAGGTGTCCATGTTCTTCCGGAAGTGGCTTTCCGGCTCAGTGAGCAGCATAAACCTGAAGCCTGTTACCGTCTGGAATACTGTCAGTCGAAAGGTAGATGTATCAATCTCCTGAATGTGGTTCTTGTTGAGGAAATCAATTTGGCTAGGAGTGTACTATGCAAGTACCTTCTCAGGCACTATGGTTGATTGCAGGTTGTCTACTACGTAGAAGAGGGAGGTCAATCCCAGTAGTTAATCGATACGAATGTTTGGATAGGTTTAGTGGTTCATGTTGAATTGTAGCTGTCCGTACTGGTTGGCAATAGCCAACAAATAGTAGGGGGCTGTGGTTGATTTAGGCTTCATTATTTGTCGTTTGGTAGTTTAGTAGGTATTAATAATAACCTATTTAAAATCTTACAGGTTTAGGTAAGGTCAAAACTGGAAGTTTGCTGAATAGAAGTCAAGCTTATATTACATTTTTTTTCAACATAATATAATTTGAAGTAAGTACTGTTGCCTTCATTGTACACGCTCCCTGATGATTGCTTGTGTGTCGGAAGTACAATATAAGTCAAAAAATTAAATAAATTGGAAATATTAATATTACAAGTATAATCAAATGCCACCCAAAGTCGACCCCACCGAAGTGAGATTTAGTAACTCTTTCCATCAACTCAGTCAACATCAAGGTCTTCGGAGGAGAGCCTGGCCCTGCTGCCACCCTCGCTCCTAAGTTGGGTCCCCTTGGTCTCGTACTCAACTCCTCTAATGTAGAATGCCAAGAAAGTCGGAGAAGATATCGTCAAGGAAGGTTCCAAGTGGAAGGGAATCAGAGTCATGGTTGAGCTCAAGTGCCAGAACAGAAACGCAGAAATCAGCGTCAAGCCCTCATGCTCGGCTCTCATCATTAAGGAACTTGGTGACTACGAAAGAGACAGAAAGAAGGTCAAGAACGTCACCCACAAGGGCAACCTCTCCCTCGCCCAGGTGAAGAACATTGCCAAGCTTATGGAAGGAAAGTCTTTGTCTAAGACGTTCGAGGGCACCGTCAAGCAAGTATTGGGATCCTGCCTATCGGTTGGCTGCACAGTGGATAAGCAGAGCCCTAAGGTCGTCCAGGCCAAGATAACTAGCGGCGAAATCAAGGTCTGACAACTATTTAAATTCGGCATCTAAATATGTTAGTTATTAGAGGTATCCTCTTTGAGAACATTATTCAACTATTGCATCCAGAAGGCTCTCTAACCATTTTAATGGGGGTAGTTTACTGTTAAATCGGGACAGTAAGTATGTTTATTTAATAATTAGATAGAGAATATTTAATTGGAAGAATACTTAAATGTGAACGGTCGATCATTTGGTAACGTATAGGTAGTAGTAGATACTGACACATATTGGTTGTCCCAATATACAGTAGCTTATCCAGAACGATACGTTTCCTAGCTGGCTGCTCTCCAACCCTAGCAGCTTATTGAACTTCAGCTATACATATATCATCGGTGACTGTAGCAGCATTGCCAAAAACGCATAGTAGCTCAGCACGCCCAAAGGAATCGACACAATATACTCATGAGCGATAGCAGATATTAGGAATACCACCAGATTAGCAGTGTTTTTGCTGATACCAGTTTTGAGCATAGGGTTGTAGAGGTGCCTGATAAACCAGTTGTGAACGGGAAGGTTCCAGAGCTTCCAGTATTCCATAAGATTTTTGCAGTTCCACCAATCCTAAGAATATTATCAGAGATACTTCATAGAACTTGCGATCAGCGAACCGAAGCATCTAGGCCAGTATGTTGAGCCATACCTGGAAGAACACATAGAATCCTCCTACCCACATCAGCACAGTCGGAATACTCATTTCCAACAACTGTTTGAAAAGGTCTAGCTTACTATGGGTTTGGGCCTGCACCATAGTGACCATCTTGTCTAATGCCGGCAGATAATACTGAACTCCCAGAACAAACAGCAGTCCGAGTCCGATGATCAACTCAACGAACCTCTTAGCTAGCCATGAACCTCTAACAGTAGGGTTACGAGGATAGGATAGTTGGTAGCAGAGGGTGGGAGCAGCTACGAAGTACATAAGACGCCTAATACTCAACAGTTGAGTGATGTTGTTTTTGTTTTACAGAATTATTTAGAGGTTTGTGTTATCGATCTAGTGTAGAGCTAGCAGCTCCCTGAAATTATCGTTGGAGCCGAACTTCTGGATCTTTTGCACCAAATCGTACACCTCTCCGTTAACTTGGTAGTAGCTTATGAGTTTGAGAACTATCACCAGTAGGTAGGAGGTGAGGAAGAGGCTGGGGATTGGCAGCATATCCAACACTTGGCATAAGTACGCATGCAGGAGCACGGCTACCGATAGGTTGAAGATTGTGAATGTGCGGGACTAAATAAGTGAAGGGTTACAGTTCTTCTGGAGAGTTTGTTGCTGAAGAGGGCACTCTCAATCATGTACTGGTTGCCTAGGTAAACGAAGAAGAGGAGGAAGGCTGGCGTTCCCTTGCCATTAATGGCTGTAATTTATCCCTAAGTCGAAAAAAGTTTACTGAGGCCAGTTTGAACCCATACCGATAGAAGTTCTATAGAATATTCCGGAGGTTGAGCACCACCAGCACTATCCCAGCTAGGTTGAGGAACCCTCTGAACTTCTGCTCAGGGGATTCGCTGCTGAGGATTGATGTTTTAGGACTGTTCGACGGGGTGTAGGCTAGGGAGTGCTTGTAGGTGAGCACCTTCTTAAACAGCTTCTGAATTATACCCACGTCACCTATTTTATAAGCGCACTAAATGCTTTGCTGGAGGTTCGTATCTCAAGAATGTCGATATCTTTGGAAGACTCTTTTCGTCGGTCCTTCGGTCGGTACAGCACGAAGGTACTGCGCTACCCACTGCCCTCCTGCTCCTGTTGCCTGCAAGAGTAGTGCTCGGTGTAGAGATAGCAGAGTATACTGCTGGGGTTTCTGAGAAACTCTAGCCGTTCTTAGTTGATAGCTACCAGTAGTTCATGTTTTGTATTCTGTAGGGTGGCCTACCCATCATCCTCAAAGATGAGTGGCTTTTTGTCGAGGAAAATGACCTCACTTTCGAACAGCATATCAATTTTAATTATAAGTCTGACGATTACATCTAGGATTTGCGTCATTATATTTGTTTTTTAAATTAGTGTACAGGTGGCGATTCGCTTCGGTCGGTATCTGACGGGAATCTTCGGATATGTGCAGCTAAAATTTAAGTATGGCATTACTGAAATGATTGATATTGGATGTTAATAGAGGCGATAGTTGGGGTTTTGGCACTTCTGTTCTGTTGGACTGTCATCTACCCTTACATCCTAGTCAAACTCACCCACAGAAAGTACAGGGATGTAAGCAGCACCATGTACTTCCCTTTTTTCGGCTACTTCAGCAAGCTGGATCAGTCGCTGGCACAATACGGTGACTCTACAGAGTTTTTCCTTAAGCAGAAACGTCCACAGGACAGATTCCTCATCTCCAACATCGGTCTCAAGATGCTGGTCATTCTGGAAGACTGGAAACTCGCCAAAGATTATCTTTTACGGCATACCTAGTTCAGAAAGGAGAAGATCTTCCTGTTTGGAGAGCTGTACTTCGAGAAGAACCTAGTGAGCCAGTAGGGTGAGTAGTGGCGACGCCAGAAGAAGATACTTTCTCATGCAATGACATATGAATTCTTCGGAGCGGTAACTCCTACTATCTACCGACTCACCAATGAAATGCTAGAAGAAGTTAAGAGTGGATAGCCGATGAATGTGGTGCGCTCTTGCTTTAAGGTTACTACTGAGACTGTTGGGTATTCATTCTTTTCCGGGAATATGAATAGCTTTGCGGTGAATGGAACGCCATTGGTGTACAGGCTGAAGGATATACTGAACTACAGCATAAACAGGAGCTTAACCCCATGGTTTATCTTCCGGAAGCTACTTCTATGGTATGTGCCCACTGTTAACTGGGGTCCACTGCTTACCAGTGAGTAGCGAGTAGCACTAAACGACCTAAAGTAGATACAAATGATCATTCTGGGAGTAATTAACGAGAGAATAGATCTAATGAGAAAAGGGTAGCCAACCAACAGTGACTTTTTAGGTTACTATCTGTAACAATACCTGTCGAAAGAGAACCAGTAAACCAGAAAAATAGACCTCGAAGAAATAATCCAACAGTTCGACTCCTTACTTTCTGCTGGCTCCGATACAACTTCAGCACTAGCTGGAATGTGCCTCTACTGTCTGGCCAGGTACCCATAATGGTACGCTAAGCTGTAAACAGCTGCTTAGTAGCTGTCAGAGCAGCCCACCCTATCCGAAATCAACAAGCACCACTAGCTGACCTACTTCATAAAGTAGGTATCCAGGTTCTACCCACCAGCAACCGACATCTTCCCTCGGTACACTGCCACCAAGGTGAAGATAGGAGAGTACGAGTTCCCAGCTGGCACCAACTTCGGGGTAGGCATAAAAGTTATCATGAGAGACCCTGAGGTGTTCGTAAACCCCGATGAGTTCGATCCGATGCGATGGGCCTCTCCTACTATCAGCAACTACAGCTACTTGACGTTTTCGGCGGGACCCAGAGCCTGTATTGGAGAGCAGCTGGCGATGCTGGAGATCAAGATGATTCTGGTGCAGTTTGTGAGGAAGTTTAGGGTGAAGCTCAACCCTGAAGTACCACCGAGGATGAAAATGCTGGTTGTTAATACCTGTGTCGACGAAAGGCTCATCATTCCGGAGTTCAAGAATGTCAAATAGTGATTGGGATCAGCGCTAGTTTATTATTCGATATTAGTTATGTTGGATGTTTCATAGCTATCAACTGTCTAGAAATATCGGAAACAGCAGGCTATCACACTGATGGTACAACCGATTTCATTGGCTTACAATCTTAACAGTAAAATAATAAAACCTATCTATTGTTATTTGATTGTTGAAATGATCGACAACAGCCTCATCGATAGCGAAATCAAAGCCTACAAGATCAAGGAGGGGCTCATCGAAAAGAAGTCTAAGTTCCTTAAGGAGTGGAGGGAACGGTGGTTGGTGCTCACCCACAATTACATCTTCACTTTCAAAAGCAAACAGTACAACGATCCTTCAGACGTCATCTAAGTACGCTCCCTCAAGTCAGTCAAGTCCTACCTCAAGCACTATGAGGACAGGGAAGCTTGTGCCTTCAAGATTGCTTCTGATGATTCCAGCTTATACGTAAGGTGTAAGGGGGCACAGGAGAAATGGGCCTGGATAGTCGCACTGGAGAGGCTACTAGACTACAAGCATCATGGGAAGAGCAACTACAATGACCTAGAAATGATCAGGCATAAGGGCTTACCCGCAGTTGACGGGACAGAGGATCCGAAACAAGCGTAACCTCCAAAAAATAAGTAAGTTCTTCAAGTTGCTCAATCACCTCCGAAACCCGTTGAAAAGCCTAAGCAAGTAGAACCTCCAAAACCTGTATCCTAACCTCCTAAGCCTGTAGTGGAGACACCTCCTCTAGCTCCCAAGACTACTGAAGTTCCTCCTCCTCCACCTCCACAACCTAAACCAGAGCAACCGCCAGCCTAGAAACCAATAATCAAGCAACAGTAACAGCCACCCACACAACCAGTAACAAAGCCTCCTGAAGTGGTTACAGAGCCTCCAAAGCCTTAGCCATAACCTGCGAAATAGTAAAAGCCTTCTTCGCCACCTTCAAAACCAAAGCCTGTCGAAAAATAGCAATCTCCGACAGTTGAGCACAAGAAGGACTCACCAGCTAAATCTGCGGAAACCGAATTCAAAATACAGCCTCGACTCTAGGACAGACTGAGAGAGTCGATCGAAGTACCAGAACTCAAGAATGTGTCAGAGCTCAAGAGCATTTACTAAAAACAAATTTAAAATGCAGCTCTCAGCAGAAACACTTACGGAAAGAATGACCAAAGTCCAACCAGAGCGAGCAATAAGGCTACTCCTGAGAGTCTGGCTCATCAGAGGCGATTTTACATCGTATCCGGGTTGTTCGAGGAGTTCGCTGAGAAAAACATCGAGGTAGTAGATTCTTTATTCAGGGCTTCCAGCTCTACTTGGAGTTCTTGGTCAACGTAGCAGTCAAGAGCAAAACAGGCTTCACCAACTTCGTCGTATTCCAAGTCAAGAACGAAGGCAAACCCAAAAAGGTATTTACTGAGCTCTTCACCGAGGTCTACTCCTAAGGTACGGCTAATCTGATGCAGACGTCACTGAAAGGCAGGCAGAGGCTATGCTCAACTTCCTGCTGCTGGTTCTCGATGAGTCCGAAAAGATCTTCGATAGGGAGCAGGTTAGGAGGCTCAAACTGACCATCGTCAACTACATCGTGGTATTCAAGAGTGAGCACCTGCTGCTTCTAGCGTACAAGGTTCTACTCGTTCTTAATAGCATGGATCAATACGACGCGAGTGCTCTGAAACCAATAGCCGATATCAGCAAGTCCCTAGAAGCTGGTGGTAAGAGCTAATAGTTGAGGGGAGTAGTACGAAAGGCTCGGTAGCTTCTGAAGTGAAGTATTTGAGGTGTATTATAATTTATCAATAGAGTGGATCAACATAAGTTCCCATGCTGAACTGAAAAGCGTTGGGATGTGTTGACTGGTAGTTTGTGTAGATTAAAGGACTCGAAGGGTCTACCAAGAAACGGTGAATACACTAAAACCTGTAGGAAGGTTGATTTATCAGATTAATTTTAAAAATAAATTAGTATTCGCATAAGTTTATAAACCTATCAACATCTGAATTATTATAATCACATGTAAAGGTTTCAATTGCCTCGCTACCCTTGCCCAAGTCATCCTAGCTAAATCTCGGTCTGGCCTGCAGTCATCCTGAGACTGGCGACTGTGCCCGGCTTGAAATAACTCATCATCAGTATCTGCATTAATAACTCAGGCTACAATAATCTCACAGACAAAGGAGCACAGCACATGTTTGACTGGAATAGGGCAGTTTGACAGGTGACAGTGTTTGTTTTATTTAACCTTCGAGCGGGCGTGCTGTTGCAAAATTGGCGACGAATACGC
>JAOXNN020230694.1:0-12559 GCA_028571205.2 Hydropsyche betteni
GAGGCCTCCGGCACCGATCGCGGATCTAACCGATCACGATGACCGCGACACCCACCCAGCCATCAACGCGTAGAGCCGCTAATCCGACACTTTGCAGCCCCAGAAGCGTGCGTGGCGAAATCCAGCCCCAGAAGCCCGCACGGAGGGCGGTAACGGCCGGGCGGAAATCGGGCCGGGGAGGGCCGGGCGGAAATCGGGCCGGTGAGGGCCGGGGAGGGCCGGGCGGAAATCGGGGCGGGTGGCGACGGAGGTTACGGGGTCAAGCCGAGGAGGCGGCGAACGAGTTCGACTTCCTCCGGCGTGCTCGGGACACGCGGCACGATGACCTCGAGCTCGACCAAGTACGGCAAGTCCTCGACCAACACATCGGGGCCTTGCGGGTTCGCTGAACGAACCGGGTTCGCCAGTGCCACGAGGTCGGACCCGGCGACCAGTTCTAGCTCCATCCGTTGGCGCTGAGCGACAAGTCCGAAGGCATCACCCGCCGCGACGAGGCGAAGAGCATTCCGGCCGATGCCGATCACCATGAGCACCATCGCCAGTCGAAACAGCGCTGGCCGCAACCGACCCAGCTCATCGATACCGCGAGCCATCAACGGCAGCAGCATCGCGCCGGCCATGTAGGCGTAGCGCGACGACCACGCCAACTCGATGCCGAGGCCCACACGCTCGATCGCGATACCGGCGTACATCAGAGCAGGAGTTACCACCAGCACGGCCGCCATCGTGCGGGTCCGCGACGAAAGCGAGCGCACGAACAACACACCAAGGATGGTCAACGCGAAGAGGACACCCAGCCCGGCGGTACCGGCGAAGCTGTCGAAGAGGTACCGCCCAGCAGCCACCAGCCACCGCGGCACCTTTCCGAGCGGTCGCCCGGCGTTGTCGGCGGCAGGATCCGCCCCCCACTTCAGCCACCACCACGTGAACAGCACGGCGGCTGGGCCACACCCCACCAGCAGCGGGAGCCATCGGCGGCGGAGCAGCAAGAACAAACCGACACCGGCGACATACACCGGGCCAAAGCCGGATGACAGGACACCCATCACGGCGAGCAGGGAACCGGCAACATCTCGACGGTCGAGCGGGCCGTCGTGATCGATGAGGAGCAACTGCCCGAGCACAGCGATCAGCGACAAGTTGTAGTTGAGCTGCACGGCGAAGACGATGTTCTCGAACCCGTAGCCGAACACCAGCATCAGCATCGTCGCTGCCAACGTTGGCCATTCGGACGCACCCAACCGGCGACACATCGCGCGCACGAGGAGCACCACGCCAATGTGGGAAATCCAGTTGGCAACGAGGAACGGGGTGTAGGAGTCCACGCCGAAGACGCCACGGATGAGCCGTGTGATGAACACGGGGAGCGCCAGGAGATGTCCGTCCTGCGGCGAGAACAGCCACGCTTCAATGCCCGCCTGACGATGGATCTTGGCGCGCGTCAGCATGAACGCCCAGTCATCCAGCACGAACCATTGATGACGGCCCGAACGGATGACCACCGCGAGGCCGAGCGCAAAAGCCACCCATGTGACGCGGCGCGGGCTCAGCCATGCTCGCCACCCACTGGCCGCCGCATCCTTCGGCGGGTAGTAGCGCTCCGCGCTGATCACTTCCGTTTCGTCGCTCATCGTTCCCGGACCACCATGCGCCACCACAATGCCACGAGCTGGCGGGCGCTGCGGGCGATGGCGGGAACTCGGAAAAACTGCGAGCGCCCAGAAGGCCTGGCGTAATGGTGAACCGGCGTCTCCACGAACCGAGCGCCTTGGCGCGACAGATTGCGCATCAACTCCACACAGATCACCCCGGTGGTCGACTGCAGCGGACGATCGACGATGAGGCGGCGGCGGAACAGACGGAAGTCGCAGTCCGTGTCGCGGGCCGGCAGACGGAACAGCACTTTCACCACATGGTGGTAGGCACGCCCGATCACCTTGCGGTACCACGGGTCACCGCGGCCCATCTTGTAGCCCTGGACGATGTCCACGTCGGCGGTGGCCAGAGGCACCAGCAGCGCGGCCTCTTTGGCGTCGTACTGCGCATCGCCATCCGTGTAGAAGATCCACGGTGCGGTGGCCGCCCCGAAACCGCTGAGCAGAGCACCACCGTACCCGCGGTTGACCTCGTGATGAATGACGCGCAGCCAGGGGCGAGTTGCGGCCAGTTCGTCCAACACCTCGCGGGACCCATCCGTCGAGCCGTCGTTGGCGACGATGACTTCCACAGTGCCCACCAACGGTGACAACGCGGCAAAGACATCGTCCACCAAGCCGCCGATCGTGGTGGCATCGTTGTAACAGGGAAACACGGCCGACACCGCGTCCACGTCATGGTTGTTCACACACACCCCTCATCCACCAGTACCTGCAACGCGGCGACCACAGTGGCCAGCTCATCGTCCGTGAGCTCCGGGAAACACGGCAGCGACACGCACTCCGCGGCCCACGCTTCCGCTACCGGGCAGGCGTAATCACGCAAGTGGACGTAGCCGGGTTGCTGAGTAAGCGCTAACGGATAGTGCACCGCGGTGGCGACACCCAGCTCCGCCAGGCGGGCCCGCACCGCGGGTCGGTCCGCCACGCGAAGTACGGCCAAGTGGTACACGTGTCGTGGGTGCGTGGCCTGCCAGCGCAGCCCCGGCGCGGCCGCACGATACGCCGCGGCGATGGCCTGGCGGCGAGCGTTGCCCGCGGCAAGGTGCGGGAGCTGGCACCGCAACCACGCTGCTTCGACTTCGGAGATTCGGAAGTTCTGGGAGACGACCTCGTGCACGTATTGCTCACCCATGCCATGCACGCGACGGCGGCGCACGTCGGCCGCCAGCAGCGGGTCGTTGGTCACCACTGCGCCACCGTCGCCGATACCTCCAAGGTTTTTGGTGGGGTAGAAGCTGTAGGCCGTGGCTGCGCCAAGGTGCTCCACTGCACCATGGGCCTGCGCGGCGTCCACCACCACGGGCACGCCCAAGTCCGGCACGTCCACGGGCCGCCCATAGAGCGCCACCGTGATGATCGCCCGAGTGCGCTGCGTACAGGCCGCGGCGGCAGCTGCCGTGGACAACGTGGCGGTGTCGTCGTCCACATCCGCAAACACAGGGCGAGCGCCGAGCGCCAGCACGGCACTGGCCGTGGGCACGGCCGTGAACGCCGGCACGACGACTTCGTCGCCCGGGCCTACACCCAGCGCGGCCAGCGCCAATTGGATCGCCGATGCGCCGGACGCGGTGGCCATTGCGTAGGCAGCACCGCTCCATTCCGCCAGCTCCCGCTCAAACGCGTCGGTGTGCTCGCCCAGCAGATAGTGCCCACCGGCCACGATCGCTTCCACTTCAACGGCAAACGCCGCGGCGGCATTCCGGCCGCGGCGGCTCAGGTCGACGACAGGTACCACGAGTGCTCCCGGTAGAACTGCAGCGTGTCGGCCAGCCCTGCGGCCAGCTCCCAGCGTGACTGCCAACCGCTGTGGTCGGTGAACAGCTGCGAACGGAGATGGATGGAGCCGACGTCGATGGACGCCAGCGCTTCGGGGAAGGGCGTGAACTCGACGGCCGCGTCCCCTCCGGCGGCGGCGACGATCGCCTTCGCGATGTCCGCCAAGGGGTAGTCGACGGGGCCGCCGACGTTGTAGACGTTGCCGACGGTGGCGGCCGTAGAAGCCGCAGCGAGGACCGCTTCGACCACATCATCGACGTGAAGGCAATCGCGTCGTTGCCGGCCATCACCGAAGAGTTGCAGCGTCTCGCCGCGCAACGCTTTGGCGATGAACACGGGCAGCACGCCGAGATCCGCGTTCCCCAACCGCTGCCGCGGGCCGTACACATTCGTGAGCCGCAACGAGGTAGTGGCCAGGCCATATGCAGTGTGGAAGACATGGTGAAACTGTTCGCCGGCCAGCTTGGCGACGCCGTTGATGTCCACCGGCTGCGGTGCCACCGCTTCATCCACGTCGCCCGGTGGTTGGCGGCCGTAGACCTGCCGCGTCGAGGCATGAACGAGCCGAGCCGCGGGACACTCGGCGCGCACCATCTCCAGAAAGCGCAAGTGGCTGATCGCGTTGAGGTGCAGGTCGCGTTCGGGGTCAACCATCGACGCGTGGTGGCTGACTTGGCCAGCCAAATTGACGATGAGTTCGGCCCCGTCCAGCACGGCGGCCACCTGCGCATCACCGATATCGGAGATCAGCACCGGCACATCCACCCCGTCGAGGTTGCGAGTGTGGCCACCATGTTCGGGCAGCAACGCGTCGACAACACGGACGTTGGCACCCGCAGCCACGAGCCGGTGCACCATGTTGGAACCGATAAAGCCGAGACCTCCGGTTACCACACATACCCGACCGGCCCAGCGTGCGGCCGGATCGATGACATCGCCCACCTGATCGACCACGGCTGAAACTCTACTCAGAGCGATGGGCCAGGAACCCTGCAGGATGGAGGCAGTGATGGCACACTCTCCGGCGTGGACCACGACGAATATGTGCGCATGGCCGCCGCCAGCGAACGGCACTGGTGGTACCGCAGTACTCGCGTGTTGCTGGCCGACGTGCTGGCGCCGTTCCTAGCTGCAGCGGGGCCGGCCGGAGCACGGCTTCATGTCCTCGACGCGGCCGGCGGGACCGGCGCGACCAGCCGCTGGTTGATGAACCAGGCACAGGTGACCATCGCCGACATCGAATCCGCTGCGCTCGCTGTGGCCCGTGACCTTCCCGAAGCACGCCAGCACGACGACATGAACGTGGTGCTTGCCGACCTCAACCAGCTGCCAATCGCTGACGCCAGTGTCGACGGCGTGCTGTGCGTGACTGCGCTGTATCACGAATGGGTTCCAGACCCCGCGGCAGTGGTCGCGCAGTTCGCCCAGGCGGTGCGGCCGGGCGGGTTCGTGTGCCTGATGGAGCCGGGAGTACGCGGCCTGCGCCGCGGCCACGATGCGATCACGCACAACGCTCGCCGCTTCTCCCGCCGTGACCTCGCCGACCTCCTCCACGACGCGGGGCTCGACGTGCAGCGAGCCACCGGGGCGTACAGCTTCCTCGTGCCGCCGGCGTTCGTGCTCAGCCGCCTGGAACGCGGCGAGCCGCAGAGCGACGTTGGCCGTCACTCGTCCGGGTTGTTGGGGCTGTTCGGGTTACTGGCCCGCGCCGAGCGGGCGTTGATCCGCCGTGGCGTGAACCTGCCGTTCGGGTTGTCCGTCGTAGCGATCGGTGTCCGCCCGGCCGAGTGACGCCGTGTGAGCGGCACACCGCAGCGCTACGTCGCTCTGTGTCGTGCCACAGACGGTGAGGTGTGCCGAGGGTGCGGCGGTGAATTGGCCGGGTGGTTCAGCGCGAGCGGCCAGCGACGCGCACTTCCAACCGCTCGATCGTGGCGCCGGCCACGTCCAGCAGCCGTTGGCGGACGGTGGCCTCGAGGAACCGCAGCTGGGTTGCCCACGCCGGGTCATCGACTTGGACGATGAGCGTGGTGCCATCGAGTTTCACCGGTTGCACATGGGCGGCAACCGCCGCACCGACGGCCGCTTCCCACTTGCCGAAGACACCGCCGATGGAGCTGGCGGACGGGCTGCTCGAACTCGCTTCTGGCCGCAACCCGCGCACCACCTGCTGCAGGCTGTCGCCCAGGCGCACCGGTTCATCTCTCACGGGATCACTCTGCCACCACTCCACCCGCGGCGACGTGCAGGACGACACATCGCCGCGAGTGTGCGGCAACAATGGCCCACACAACCGGGTTGTTTATCCGTCGATCACCGCTCCGGCCGAGATGCGCACGATGGCGTCGGGGTGGGCGGCGTCGGGCAGTACGCCCGCGGTCGTCAGCACCACTTGGCCTGGAGGCAGGTGGCGTAAGAGCGCGGTGCAGCGCGACGGGTCGAGTTCGCTGAGCACGTCGTCGAGGACCAGCACCGGCGCGCTCCCGGCTTTGTCGGCGACCATGCGGTGCGCGCCAAGCCGCAAGGCGAGGGCCAGCGTGCGCTGCTCCCCCTGCGACGCGTGAGTACGCGCCGGCAGACCGTTGATGTACAGGTCGACATCGTCGCGGTGCGGGCCGACGGTGCTGACCCCGCGGCGCACATCGTCCGCCCGTGCTGCGGCCAGCGCGGCACCGAGGCCGCCACTCCCCCGCCACGGCGGTTCGTACCGCAACTCCACCGGCGTTGGCTTGTCGGCCAGTTGCTCGTAGGCCTCACTGACCATCGGCGACAGCCGCGCCATCAGCACCGCTCGGGCGTGGCCGAACTGGTCGCCCACTTGGGCAAGCTTGGCGTCCCACACGTCGAGTGTGATTTCGGCGTCGAGGTCGAGCTTGCCGTTGGTGTGCTTGAGCAGCGTGTTGCGCTGCTTGACGATGCGGTCCAGTTCCAACCGCAACGCGTCGTACTTCAACGCCAGCGAGACGAGCGTGTCGTCCATGAAGCGACGCCGCTCTTGCGGCCCGCCTTTCACCAGTTGCAGGTCATCGGGAGAGAACACGGTGACACGCATCACCCCGAGCAGTTCGCGGCTGCGCCCGAGCCGCTGCTTGTTGACCTGCACTCGGTTGCGGCCATGACGGCTCAGTTCCAACTCAACCAGCACCTCCCGGCCATCCGGGTGCAACACAGTGGCGCGCACGATCGCGCTGTCCGCGCCGACGCGGATGAGTGCTTCACCGGGCGCGCTGCGGAACGAATCCAGCGACGCCAAGTACGCCAATGCTTCGGCGAGGTTGGTCTTCCCTTGGCCGTTGAGGCCAACGACTGCAGTGATGCCCGGGTGAAAGTCGAACGAGGCTTCCTGGTAGTTGCGGAAGTCGATCAACTCCAGCCGCGAGACGATCATCGACGCGACTCGGCAGGTGCGGCGCGTGCGATCTCCCGCTGCACCGTGTCCGCGGCGAACGGGCTGAGCGGCACACCGGCGCGGAGCAAGCAGTCCCCGACCATCACATACACCGCTCGATTTGCCTTCAGCCGCGACAGGCGCGGCACCCCCATTACGTGGGTGCCGCTCAGCTGGCCGATCAGCGGATCGTTGGTGGCGAACCCCCAGCGGAGCGGGCCCGGCGCGGGCTTGCCCACAGCGGCGGTGTTGGCCAGGAGGAAGCAGACGTTGCTGCGCCCGCTACCAACGTGTGCGGCAACCACATCGGTGAACGCCAAGGGACCCTGCAGTTTGCCGGCGCGCCCCGCCCACAGCCGAGTGCCATCAACCACTACTCGCTGCCGTGTTGCCGACCACTGCAACCAACCGATGAACAGCGCGATGAGTGCCGGCGCCCACGCCGAACGGACGTAGGCGGGGTCGTCGTTGATCACACCAACGAGCGGCCACAGCAATGCCAGCGCTGTGAGCACCAGCGCGGTTGGCCACAGGCGGCCTTCGGTGCCGAACACCGTGGCCGATGGGCTTGCGCCGACGGGGAGCTGCTCGCTCACTTCTGGCTCGGCGGCAACTGATAGCCGGCCGCCTCAGCCTCGGCCACGGTGGCGAAGTACTCCTCGGCCTTCGTCATCCCGTAGTACGGGCTCGATGGCGTGTGGTACAGACCCGAGTCGGCGTTGCCCTTGATGAGCCCCGGTGTTGGTGCGGGCACCGGCGCGGGCGGCGCTACGGACACCACGGTGGGAGTCGGCACCCTCGGCGGATCGGGGGTTGCCACGACGGGCGGCACGCGCGGTGTGACCGTGCTGGTGGAACCGGGTGCGCGCGGCGTGGTGCCGCCGCCCGACGGCCGGTAGCCGACCCCACCGCCGATCGCGTTGGCGCCGCCACCGATCAGAAGCATCTCGGGGTCGAACTCGCCGTCACCTCCCGGCAAACCGGCTGCATCCCATGTTTCGCTGAGCGCCGAACCGACCGTGCCTTTCACCGCTTCCTGGCCGCTGCTCACCAGCCGCGACGTGGGGTTGTTGAGGAACGGGACGCGGGACGAGAGCCCAGCAGTCGCGCCGCCGAGCATCGTGTCGCGAGTGATCGCACCCCAGTCCATTCCTGCCTCGCCGGTGCCGGCCGCTTCATCGGTGACTTCCTTGAGCAGCGTCGGCACACCACCGGAGGCAGCGCCGGCGACCACCACGGCGAGCATCGGCGCTCCGGCGCCCATCGTGGCAACCGTGAGTGCCACCGCCGCCACGGTGGCCACGGCGTAGACAACGTTGCCCCACTGCACGCCGGTGTGCCGGTCCCGGAGGCGGTCGAACTCTTCCCGCGAGATCGGGTGCGTGCCACACGGATCGAACTGGTTGAGTGGGTTGTTTCCCGCATACGAGTACGCCCACAGCGTGGACGGCGCGCCAGGGATGTGCGGCAGTGGGTCGGGTGAAAGGAACTGGCGAGTTGCGGTGTCGTACACCCGCTCCCCCAACCACACCAGACCGTCGGTCGACGGCCCCCCAAACGGATGAATGCCGTCGTGCATGCCGTCACCCCACGGTGCAACCGCATCGAACGACGCCGGCGGAGCACCCTGCGCACCGGGCAACGGCCAGCGCCGCCACGACAATGGAGCACCGTCGATCCCGTACAGCAGCCCATCCGTGTCGTACGTGAAGTCGCGGCGCTGGTTCAGCGAATCGCCATCAGCGTGGCCGCGCCGTTCGACACTGGCCAGCCGGTTGCCATCCCAGTGATACTCCACGACGCCGGCCGCACCCTCCGTGCGAACCCTTCGGCCGCAGAGGTCGTACTCGTGAGTGGTGATGACGGCCACGCCGTCGGCTCCGACCGTGCTCACTTCAACGAGTTGTCCGGCCGCGTCGTAGCGGTAGGTGCACCTCGTGGTCGGGGTGGTCTCCTCAACGAGGCGGCCGACGTGGTCGTAGGCCCAACTCCACTGCCCGTCTGCCGTCGTCATCGAACGCAGACGACCGGCGCGGTCGTAGGTGTACGTCGTGGTTCCGGCGACGTCGGTGCGTTCGATGATGCGCCCCACGGCGTCGCGGCGGAACATAGTGTTCGTCACCAGCCCGTCGTGCTCGTCCCTCACCGCGACGATGAGGCCACGGGCGTCGCGGGCATAGCGGCGCGTCCATCCCAGCAGCGAGTGCGCCCCCACGAACCCGTCGAGGTCGTACTCGGTAGTCGCCGCTTCCACCCCGTCGGCGGCATGGCGCTCCGGCGCGGCCACCCCATCACGGCGGTGGACGGTGGCCACAACTTCGCCGACGGCATCGCGCTCGAGTTCGGTAACGAGCCCGGTGGGCTCGACCGCACGGATCAGCCGTCCGGCGGCGTCGTACGCAAACGTGGTGGTGCTCCCGTCCGCGCGCCGATCGCCAACGATCCGTCCGGCCTCATCGTGCAGGAACTCGCGCTCGCGCCCGAGCGGGTCGACCACCCGCTCGACACCGCGGAGCACGCCGGGGGCCAGCTCGGTGGTGGCGCCGTCGAGGTCCGTGATCGCCACGATCCGTCCACGCGCATCATGCGTGTAGCGAACGGCCACACCTTCGGGGTCCGTCGCCGTCAGCAGCCCGCCGACGGAGTCGTACTCGAAGCTCGTCACCCCACCGAGTGGATCGGTGATGCCCGTCAGCCGACCAACACGGTCGTATGAGTAGTTCCAGGCGTGGCCACCGTGAACCACTGCAGCCAACCGGTCCGCCACGTCGTAGCGGTAATCGGTAAGCCGACCGGACGGGGAGACGATGCGGGTGACACGGCTCCGAACGTCGCGGTCGAAGCGCCATTCGCCGCGGCCGTAGTCGACTCCGGCCACCTGCCCGACGCTGTCGTAGCGGTACGTGACAGTGCCAGTGGGTGACGTGCGTGCACGCGCTCGACCTGCGGCCGTGTGCCTGATCTCGGCCACCTGCCGGCCGTTCTCCGTCAGCGTCCGCGGTTCGCCAGCGGGGGTGAACTCGATGCTCCAGTCGCGCCCAAGCGGGTCCGTGGTGTGTTGCACGCGCTCCACCCAGTCGCGCCGCGACTCCCACTCGAAACCGGTGCCGTCGGTGAGACCCCAACGCGAGACCCCGGGGCGGAAGCGAGTGCGCCGCTGAGTGGGATCGATCAACTGAGTAACGCAACCGGCGAGGTCGCGCACAACCCGCCACACGGCGGCGTCATCACCGCCGCGACCAACCGACACGGCCAGCGGTTGGCCAGCGAGGTCGAGGTCGAGGTGAATCTGCGTGTCGTCGACCAGCGTGACCCCCACCAGCCGATTGCCGCGGTCGATGTGCAACGCGGTGTGCGTGCCGTCCGGGTTGGTGATCGCCACGGCGCGGCCGGCGTCGTCGTAGCGCAGGCCAAACCGGTTGCCCTCTGGGTCCGTGACGCTCAACAGGCGGCCGGCAGGGCTGTACTGCATCACCGCCGACGCACCGCTGGCATCGGTGAGCGCGAGGAGTCGACCAGCGTCGTCGCGGTCGTAGAAGATCACCGAGCCGTCGGCGCGCTCGATCGCGGCAAGTTCGCCGCAGCGGTGGTGCCGGAGCCGAGTGGTGTGCCCGGCGGCGTCGACGAGTGCGGCGATGGTGCCATCGGCGCGCACATCGAGCGTGAGCGTGACGCCGTCGGCGTCGGTGATGCTGGCCGGGGTGCCGTGCTGCCAGCGAATGTCAACTGGCCGGCCACCCGTCACGATCCGCGTCGGCAACTGCGAGTCATCGGTGTAGACGAACTGGCTGTCGATGCCAAGCTGTTCGGAGGCAACCAAACGCTGGGCGGCGTCGAAACGAAGGATCTGCTCGCGGTTGTCGTTCCAGCGCAGCACTTCCACGGAGCTGCCGTCCTCGGCCTCCGTCCGTTCGCGCACAAACGATGAGCCGTCGGCCATGCGCTGCATCTCCACCTGGCCGTCTTCGCCAAAGCTGCAGCTGAGGTTCCAGCCGGTGGCGTCGGTGGCGCGGACAACTCGCCCTTTGGCATCGTGGGCATACACGGAGAGCACCGAGCCCTCGGCGTCGAGCACTTTGGTGGTGCGTGGCCGCTCGTACTGGAAGGTGGTGACTGCACCACTGGCCATCTGCTGCGCGACCACGTGGCCATCGGCGTCGTAGGTGACGGCGACGAGCTCGATACCGTCGGCGTCGGTGATGGCGGCCACGCGACCGGCGTCGTCATAGCGGTAGCGGCTCGGGTTGGCAGCGTTCTTGCTGCGCACCAACTGACGGTCCGCGTCGTACTCGAACGCCACATTTCGGCCATCCGAGCAGCGCAGTTCCGTGACCACACTGCCCGCATACACGCATGTCAACGAGCGGCCGCTGTCGTGCGTGAGCTGCAGCAGCGCGCCGTCGGGTGCGTGCGTGAAATCGGTGCGGCCGATGAAGTCACCTTCGACGCTGGCCAACCTGGTGCCGTCGAACACCCAGCGCTGGAAGCGGAACGTCGAAAGGCGACCCCACTCGATGATCGTCTGCTCACCGTCGCGCCGAAAGCAGGCTCCTGCCCTCGTGGCCGTCGGCGTCGCCGCGATGGCGAGCACCGCCACATGGTGCGCGCCGTCCGGCGCGACCACCGTGAGCGTGTCCGGGTCCGCGCCGGCCAGCATGCGCGCTTCGGTCCACCAGGACCATCCGCGCCCGAACGCGCCGACATGCGCGGCGGCGCTGGCGTAGCTGCGGGGCGTGCTGAGGACACTGAGCCGTGGTGGGAGATGGAAGTCCTCTTCGGCCATCACCAGGCAGCCGGTGGCAGTGGACACCGGGTCGTCGACGTAGCCCGATGTGGGCGGGATCGTCTCCACCTCGGTCAGTGGGCAGACCACCGGCGCCTCGATGGCGGTCAGGGCGTCGATGTCCACACCTTGCTCAGCAGCGACCGTGCGCAGAGCATCGGCCATGGCCGTACCACCGACAGTGACGACACCATTCACCTTGCGACCGTCCGCACGCAGGAGCGCCATCCGCACCATGCGCACCAGCGCTCGCAATTCGTCCAGCTCATCCTTGATCGCCGGGATGCGCGTGTTGACAAGCGGCAGTCCACCCGAAGCTGCATCCCCTCCCGGCGAGTTGACGAAGTTGATCAGGCTCTTTCGGCGAGCGCTGATTTCGGCCTCAAGGTCGTTGACCTTCATCTGCAGCTGATCGACATAGCGCAGCAGGTTGTCGGGGTTGGCACTGACCTGTTCGGCCATTAGATACCCCACTCTTGGTGAATCGGTGAGCGGGTGGCACGAAATCCAGGAGCCGTCGGCACCGGCGGGTCATCGGGCGGCGGATAGTCGTCCTCGCCGGCAAAGAATTCCCAGCTGTTCTCGAAGATGTTGTCCTTCTCGGACTCATGACGCGCCAGGCGGGAGGTGTTGATCCGGTCCTGCTCGCCGCGTGCGGCGGCCCATGCACGAGCGAGGTCGTTGGCAAGGTCCCGCAACGCGAACTCGGCGTTGCCGGAGGACGCGTACCAGGTGTTGGTCTTGTTGACCAGCGTGCGCTTCTGCGGGCCGAGCCAGTCCTCTATGACGTCACTCGTCGCCGTGCTGAGTTCGCCGCGAAGTGATTCCATGTGCTCAGCCAGCGCCCACAAGTCCCGCGCCGCGTCCAGCGCCAGCTGAAACGGAAACTGGACGTTGCCGCCACTCTGCTTACCGTCGTACAGACCCACGGTGGCGAACGTTAGTCGGCCGGAC
>JAOXNN020230714.1:0-12557 GCA_028571205.2 Hydropsyche betteni
TTCATTGATTTGGGTGATACCAATACCCGCGCTCAAATCGGAAGCAGCACAATGCCCATTCGTGTGGCAAGCGTCACGAGCGCCGGCGGCTTGAGTGCCTACGGGCTCAATGATCTCTATGTAATCAATTCGTCGACAGGCGAACTGCGGCTTCAAAATGTGTCGGTGAACACTGGGACATCTGGCACTTCAAATTTAGAGATTAAGAGTGACGGAGATCTGAGAGTCAACTCTATCGGTTCGGTGAGTGACATTGGGGGCGGCACAGCAAATTTGGATTTGCGCACCAAAGGCGCTTTCACGAATTTCGGCACTTTGTCGGGTGGCTCAACTGGCAGCACCAACAGCACCTTGGTGATTGCTGCGGATAAAAGTATCAACCTGAATGCGAGCGCGAGCTTAAACCCCACGGTGACCAACCTCAAAGGTCTCGGCCTTCGAGGAGAAACGGCCGGCCAGAACATTCGATTTGATAGCACGATCAGTGTCAGTGCAAACACACTCTCCTTGGCGTATGGGGGTCTCTCCTCCATCGGCAACACGGTGGGCCATGTGTTGATTGGCAAACCAGACCTTACGAGTGGAAACATTGAGTTTGCGGGCAATGGCAGTTTTGACCCAGGAAGTGGTGCAAAAAACTATTCCTTTTTCTCGGGCGGCACTATTTCTTCCATCCCTTTGCGCGCTGCAAAATTAGACGAGGCGGGATTCAAAGCCACTGGCAATATTGATCTGAGCAACTTCCAATTGCAAGGCAGTAATCCGATCTTTGCGGCACATTCTGATGCTGGTTATATCGCGCTGTTTGCTGATGCTACAAACATCACAATTGGGCAGACGGGCCCGGTCGGCGAGCAGATCACAGGTCTCAAAACACTAGGTACTAACAAAGGCATCAACATTACAAATGCCAGTGGCTCAATCCAAGTATCCAAAAACACCGAATCAGCAGGGCAAGCGAGCTTTACGTCCCAATCTGCGGTAGTCACCATTGACTCGGGGGCAGCCGTGAAAGGCGTTCCAGTATCTGGATCTGCTTCTGTGGTTTTGAGGGGTACGGATGTCACGATCAACGGCTCCGTGGATGCCAATGGCGGAAATCTTGCATTTTTGCCATCTTCCGCCAGCCCGATAGATGCCAAACTAGGCGTGGGTGCAACGGGTGGATACTCGCTCACGGATAGTGATTTTTCCAAAATCAACAATGCAGACAAGATATTCGTCGGAAGCTCAAGTGTTCGCTTTCGCGATGTGAATGTTGTTGGAGACGTGAATGTTGGAGCCGCAACGCTCGAGATATATGCAGGTGACAGTAAATCTGATGCCACGGCCGCTTCGCAAGTTGCTGGTAGCAAGATCACAGCCAATCGGCTGATCGTTGATGCCGGAAGCAACTCGATTGACCTCACTGGAGCCAATTCGGTGAATTCGTTTGGCGCCTCAAATAGTGGCTTGGCAACGAGTATAAGGTTTAACAATAGCCAAGACTTTGGGATTTACTCACCGACCGGCGTGAGAGCAAATGGTGGCGCGTCGTCAGTGACTTTGAGTAGCTCCGGCGGAATTCAAAATCCAAATAACGATACCATCAGCGCTGGTGCGAACATTCGGCTGAAGGCCGCGACTGGCATAGGAACTTCCGCTATCCCAGTGATTGTTAAAAGCACCACTGCGTTGCCGATTGGTGTCGACATAGAGTTGGATACCAGTGTGAACAACACTTCATCCGCCTACGTCAGGTCTTTATCAGATACCCAATTGCATTTAGCCAGTGGTGCAGGCGTGAACACGTTCGATGTGAAAACTGCATCTGGCGCAAGCTTGGGCTTATCGGCCAGTGTTTCAAGCAATGACCAAATTGTTCTGTCTTCAGGTGCTGGATTCGATTTTGGAAATAAATCCATCGCTGCGAATTCCTTGGATATCAACGCAAGTGGAAACATCACTTCGATAGGTGGTGGAGTTCACGTAGATGTCAGCGGCCTAGCAAAACTCGTTGCCAATGGCAACATCGGTAGCGCTTCAGATCGAATTGGTATCAAAGCCGATTCATTCGAATTCAGCGTCGCTGATCCCAATGCCGTGGCGAGTCGTAGCATTTTCGTCCGTGCTCAGCCCGCTAGCGGCACTAGCTTACTGTCGAGTTCTTTCAACATCCCCGACGAAGATTTGGCGTCGTTCAGCTTGTTGCTCGGTAGTGGCGTAAATCTCATGGTCGATGAAGATCTAGGGCTGAACCCAAGCTTTAATTCAACACTCATTTCCTCAGGCGGCGGGATCACGCTTAACCACGCTGGCGGCATGACTTTCAGCGGCGCAAAGAACATTCACTTGGATGCTTCCAATGGCACAGGTGTATTTATTGATACGAATGTTGATATTCAAAGCAATGTCTTAACGGTTGTCGGCGATTCCACCCTGCGCTCCGGCAAAACGATGGTGGGTACGGGTACGTATGGAAATGCATCCAACACGCTTATAGTTGAGTCGAGCGCGACCTTGGCACCAGGCGCTAGCGCTGGAGGGGTTGGCACTCTGAGTATCGGCGGTAACCTGCAAATGGGAAGTGGTGGTGTTTTAGAGTTGGATATCGGCAACACATCGCATGACCTGCTTGCGATCAGCGGGCAATTGTTTGCGGACGGCACATTGCGCATCAATGAAACCGATCTTGCCAATACTCAAGCGTTAACGCCTTACACACTGGCGACATATGGCTCACGCAGTGGTTTTTTCCCAAATCAAACAGTTGTCAATAATTCAGGCATCTTCACCCATGCACTGGGTACCTCGCAACTGACTGTGACTGCCAGTAGCCTCACCAACAATTGGACCAACACCAGTAGTGGCTTTTGGAACGTTGGGAGCAACTGGTCGCGCGGTATTGTGCCTACAGCCAGCCATGACGTATTCATCGATGTCGCATCCTTCAACCCGACGGTCACCGTTTCCGCAGGAGCAGTAGCAAACTCGCTGCATGTAGGCGACACGCTGACCGTGAACGCCAGCTTAGGAATCACCAGTGGCATGGCGGTGCTGAACGGCGGGACCTTGAATCACACCAATGGCGCAAGCGGCACGATCACGGCCGGAGCCAACATCACTGTTGATGCCGGTGGTGTGATGAATTGGGCGGGTGGCACGGTGGGTGCGTCTACCGATACCTCTCAATTGTTCTCAACGAACGGCATTTTGAATATCGCAGGACCAGGTAGCTCGACACAAGCCACCTATCGAAACTGGACAAATTCTGGCGTTGTCAACTGGACTGGAGGAAGGCGAACAGAATTGGTCGGCAACGCATCGGGTGCGATCACTTTCACCAATGCGGCGCTCGGCCAAATCAATCTGAACACCACTCAAACAGTTACCGATGATTTCATCAATGGTGGGCTTGGAAGTTTCTTCAACCACGGAACGATCACCAGTGCGAGTGCCTTTGCCGCCACCACCACACGCTTGAATGTCACACAAAACGGGTTTCAAAATGCGGGCAAGGTTCTCGTCAATGCGGGTACTTTAGGCATTGGTAGTTCTGGCTCTTTATCGGCTGACACGGGTGGATACACGGTTGCTACTGGGGCTGCTCTGGAATTCAATGCGAGCCGATTCTTCAATTCTGGCGCATCGATTGAAGGCGCGGGCCTGTTCAAAGTCTCAAATGGACCACTGACGGTAGGCTCGGGAGTCGGCCTAGGCGTGCTGACCGCAGGCTCGGTAAATCTCAATGCGCGACTCAATCTCAACACTGGCACTGCACAAACCATTAACAAGCTGAGTACCAGCGCTGGTGGGGTGTTGTTTAGCGGTGATGCTGTCAATATCGGGAGCTTGACCGCTGCGGGCGGCAAGTTTGAGGGCACAGGCTTATTCACCACGACAGGTGCGTCGAGTATCACGGATAACTTAGAGCGCAATGGTGGGCAATGGCAAAACACCGGGGTGATGTCTGTATCAGGAGCGAATGGTGCTGTTCATCTCAACGCCACCTCGACCTTGACCAACGCATCATCAGGACAGCTTAACTTGAGTGGCTCAAACTCAACAGCTATTTTCTCTGGCTCTGGCAGCAATAGATTTATCAACCAAGGCACATTGGTTAATGGAGCAGGCGCTGCTACGCGAGGTATTTTCGTTAACTTTGATAACGCTGGTTTGGTTCAAGTCAACAACGGAACTCTAGAGCTAAACAACAGCGGTGCAGATACCGGGACTTACAACGTGGCTGCTGGAGCAGGCTTGGTGATCAAAGGTGGCGCGGTGCGTAACTTCACAAGCGGCTCATTGTCTGGTGCGGGTAGTTTATTGATTGGCAACAGTAGCACGCTCGCGCTGGGTACAAATGTTGGCACGGCTTTGCTACAAAATGGAACGGTTGAAGTCAACACAGGGCAATTGACGCTCAACACCGGCTTAGGTATCACATTCAACAATCCGCTGAGCTTGATGTCGGGCAAAGTGATGATTGATAACAACATGTATGGTGCGTTGAATTCATCGGGAAATTCAACGCTTAGCGGCACCAACGCTGGCTTCACATGGACTTTGCCCGGTAGTACCGCTTCAACGTTTGGCCAAACCGTTGGCACTACTTTCGCCGCTACGAACGTCATTCTGTCAAACTTCGGCACGGTCAACATCACATCCGGGGGAACGGTATCACTGGGCAATAGTTTTACCAACCAAGGCGTGGTCAATCTCACTGGCGATGGCTTTCTCACCGGCTTAGGCACCTTTAACAACACCAGTGTGGGCACGGTGACGCGCTCTACCAGCGCTAATACATTCAGCATCAACTCAGCATTTGCTCAAGGCGGCACACTCAATGTGAACTCAGGCACGTTGTCTTTTGCGAATGCATTTACCAACAATGGTTTGCTTCAAGGCGCGGCGCGATTGAACGTAGGCGGCACAGGATTGACCAATGCTTCCAACGGCACGCTTTCCCCGGGCGGCGCTGGCAGTGTTGGCACGCTCACGATTGGCGGTAATCTCTCATTGGCTACTGGCAGTAAATTGTTGATAGATGCAAGCAGCTTGGGTAGCTTTGACAAACTTAACGTGACGGGGAATGTCACAAGCCTTGCAGGTGCAACACTCAGTGTTGCCGAGGCTACGCCCTTCTTGAATGTCAATGATCAGCTTGATGTGCTGGCCTATACAGGCGGTTTTTCAGGTGCACTTCCTACTGTATTGAGTCCACAGGGCGTGACTCTTAACAGCAGCACTACTGCACTCAGCGGCGGCCTCTTGCGATTGACGGCCATCGCTATCAGTAATTTTTGGAAAGATGCTTACGCAGACACTAACTACGTCAACGTCGCAAACTGGACGCGCGGGCATACGCCCACAGCGTCTGAAGATGCGATCATCAATCCGAGTTTCAATGGCTTGAACGTCACGCTTGCGTCGGGGACGCAAACGCCACGCTCCCTGCAACTGTTAGGCAACGACACCCTCACGGTCGGAGGCGGCACATTGTCACTCGCCCAAGCCTCCACTGTGGCTAGCACTGCGGGATTGGCATTGAACGGCGGCATCATCAATGGCGCTGGCAACATCAACATTGCAGGAAGCTTTGCCTGGACAGGCGGCAGCATCGAAGGCGCTGGAACGCTCTTTACGGCCAGCGGTGCGACCAGCTCCTTGGGCGCTACCAGCACAGTTCGTCGTGCGTGGAGCAATGCTGGAACGATTTCTGCGTCAGGGGCGAACGGTGCGCTCATTCTTGAAGGTGATTTTTCCAATCAATCTACCGGTGTGATCAACTGGAACAGTTCGGCGTTTCAAGCAATTTATTTGAATGGACCGTATCAGCTTAACAATGCTGGCACGATCAACTGGAATAGCGGTGTCGCACCAACCGCAAGTCTGATCAACGGCCTGACCGGCAGCAGCTTCCACAATAGTGGGCAGTTCAATGTGATTGGTAGCAGTGGCTCAGGCATGTCGGTGAAGATCGGCGGATCAGACAGCGGTCAATACAATGTTGCAAACGGCACGACACTTGGTTTCAGCAGCGGCACGCGAAGCTTGGTCTCGGGCAGCAATATCTCGGGCGTTGGAACGTTTGATAATTCCAGCTCCGCCACGACCTCAGTCAGTGGCGGATTTGCCATTGCAAATACCGGAACGCTGCGAGTCAGCGGCGGCGAGTTAACGCTGAATACTGCAACTGCGCCTGACTTTAGCAACCCACTTTTCGTCGGCGGCATCCTCACCCTCAATACACCAGACGTCGTATTTGATGTGCCAGTGACCGTCGGCACGAACGCGAGACTGCGTGGCAGTGCGGATTTTGATTTTGTGTCAGGCAGTAGTCTCTCGTTGACGGCGGGCCGGATTGAAGGCATTGGCACTCTTTCCACAGCTTCAGGTGTTGTGACCACTTTGGACAATAACAACACTGTGGCTCGCGACTGGAACAACGCCGGTACCATCGACGCGATCGGAAATGGTGCGGTGATTCTGGACGGTAATCTGACGAATCAGTTGAGCGGTGTGATCAACTGGAATAGCCCGGCGTTTCAAGCGATCTATTTGAATGGGCCGAATCAATTCAGCAACGCCGGCACGATCAACTGGAATAGCGGTGTCGCACCAACTTTAAGCTTGATCAACGGTGTGACGGGGAGCAGCTTTCAGAATAGTGGGGTATTTAATGTTGATGGCAATGGGTTCGGTGTGTCAGTGAACACGACGAGCTTCTCTCAAACCGGCACAATCGACTTAGGCTCAGGCGCGACGCTTTCCCGGAATGCGGGTATCACCAACAGTGGCTTGCTTCGAGGCTCTGGCACGATCAGCGTTGGGAGCAACACGCTGACGAATGCTTCTGGTGGCACGATTGCCCCTGGTGGCATCAGCTCTGTGGGCACGCTTACTGTGAATGGCAATCTTTCCTTAGGCGCATCTGGCACGTTGCAGATTCGCGCTGATTCGTCCTCCACCAGTGATCAGTTGGTCGTCACTGGTTCCGTTGTGAATGTGGACGGCAGGCTAACGCTCGCTGGCCTTTCTGGCTATTTCTTTGCGGATGGTGATACCTATCTGCCCGTTGCTTCAAGCAATGCCACGCCTTCAGGCGGGTTCAGTACCATCGTGATCTCCGGCACCTTGGACGTAGCTCAGAGTAGCACTGCCAATCAGGGGCAACGCGTCACACTGAGCAACCCTTCAGGCAGTATTGTTTGGACTGGGGGAGATGGCGACTGGGACGTTGCTTCCAATTGGAGTTTGAACCGACTGCCTCAAGCCGGGGATCTCGTCGTCATCAACCCATCGGGTGCACACGTCATCACCGTTGATTCAGGAACCAACTTCAATGGGCTGAATTTCTCTGCGTCCGGAGACGATACGATCTTCATCGCTACCGGCGGCACAATGACTTTGAATGGCAACAACACCTTGAATGGCTTGCTGGCGGTGAATGGCGGTGTGCTCAACGTGTCTGCGCCTAGCGTTGCAAGGTCCATTGATGTTCAAAACGGGCAATTCAATGTGAACGCCAATTTGGACGTTTCAACCTTAACCGTGTCTGGTGGTGCAATGAGCATCTCTGCTGGACAGACTCTTCAGTTGAGTGGTCTTGGCTATATCAATATACCGAATGTGAGCGGCACGGGCACACTTAGAAACACGCCGGGAGCCAATTTAGTGCTCGACACCACGGATATCATGCCTACTTTGATTAATCAGGGCCTTTTATCCATTGCCGGCAGGGTCGTTTTGTCCAGCCTGTCGATTGACAGCGGTAGCGCATTGTTTTTGGACAATTCCACCTTGGTTCACGCCAGCAGCCCGCTCACCAACCCAATCGGTGCCTTGATTGCGGGGACTGGCACGATCGATGTTGGATCTGGCTCTTTGATCAACGCGGGTGAAATTAAGCCTGGCGGATTCGCGACGGCAGGTACCTTGACTGTGAATGGCAATGCGAATTTCACTTCAGGTATTTTAGATATTGAGCTTGAAAACCTGAGCTCGTATGACAAGCTTCACGTGAATGGAACGCTCAGCACGACGAACGCGTTCACAATTCGCGTGAGTGAGATTTCGCCTTTCCTTACAGGCAATGAATCCTTTCAGCCGCTGAGCTACAGCGGAACGCATTCTGGCGGTTTCCCGGTGACGGATTCGTTGGTTGTGGGTAAGACCTTTGCCCTAAATAGCGCAAGCGCATTGGGGAGCTCATTTACGATCACTGCTTCGAGTGGCCCCGTGATTGATGTGTTTTGGGACGGCGGAGGAAACGATGGTTTGTGGTCTAACCCATTCAATTGGTCCACCGATCTGTTACCAACCGCCAACCAAAATGTGACTCTCAATCCGTCCGGAAGTGGGGCAGTCACGATTCCTGCAGGCACAAATATCAGTGGGCTTTTGGGTCTGAATTTAGATGCGACAGATGCACTCTTCATTGCAGGTGGCGCATTGGCATTGCCGAGCGCGAATCTTAGCTTAGGCGGCACGGTGAATCTGCAAGGCGGCATCTTGACTCTACCTGCAACAGGCGGCAATGTGGCTGGGCAGTTCAATTGGTTGGGTGGCACGGTGAATGGTGTTGGTACTTGGATGGGTAACAACAACTTTGCGGGCTCCGGATCGCGCACGTTGGCGATGGGCGCAGGCTCGTTAACGATGCAGGGCGCTCTGCCAGCGGGCAGCATGTCTTTGCAATCGGGGATTTTGAATCACGTTTCGACGTTCGGCGTTAGCAGCGGGGCGACGCTGGCCTTCGATGGCGGGCAACTGAACGCCATGCTGATAGATAACAGTGGAAAAGTCAAAGTGAATATCGGCAGCGTGACGTTGCCGATTGCTGGTTCAACAAGTGGCCAATTTGAAGTCACGAGTGGGTCGGAGCTGAGTTTGAGTAACGATACAACGCTCTCTGCTGGCGCGAGCATCACGGGGGGAACGCTCACGATCTTGGGCGGAAAAACTTTAAATACAGAGGCAGTCGGCAATCTGAGTCGAGGCAGCCAATCCACCACGCGCATCGGCGGCACGCTCGCATCGGCAGGTTTGGAAACGGACGAGTTGATTTTCCTGACCGGCGGATCACTTTCAGGAAGCCCTGGCAGCGTACTGAAGGTCAACACCAAATGGGATGATGGCGGTGCTGCAGGCATCAGTGGTTTTGGTTCGGCCACGATCACGCAAGCCTCTGGCGATTTGAACATCAACAGCGCTTTGAATGTGACGAATCAAATTCAGCTGTCTGCTCCAACCGGAAGGATACAAACATTGGGTGCCGGCCTGTTCGCAGCGAATGTCATTGCCGCAGGCCAAGGAGACGTTGATTTGTTGATCAGTGGGGTGAGTGGTGGCGTTACAGTCGCTGCAAGCAGCACGGCTGGCGATATCAATCTGGATATGCTGAGTCCTTTGACACTTGCTGGCTTGTCCACTGGCGCTGGCAAAAGAGCTACCATCACAGCCACCGGTGACGTGAATCAAAACGCGCCAATCAGTACAGCTGGCTTTGTAGACATTGATATGAATGACTCCAACGCCAGCGCCAGTCTAGCGCTCACGGATGCTGCCAATCAATTTGGCCAAGGCATCAGTGTGATCGATGCAGGCACTGTGATCTTGCGATCTTCTAACTCATCGCCTCTGATTATCTCGGGGCAGATGGCGGGATTGCAAGCTTTCGGCGGGGATGTGCAGCTAGGTGTGAGCACGACGAACCTTTCTGTGGGAGCCGCTGGCTTGACGGTGGTAGCCAGTAGCAATATCACGCAAGGTGCACCTCTGAATATCAGTGGCAATGTTGACCTAGCCGCAACGTCTGGCAGCATCTTGCTACCTACTGCCAGCACCTACGACGGCGGCGTGAAGCTCACCTCCAGTTTAGGTTCAACGCTCAACGCTCAAAGCCCTCTGAGCCTACTCGCTGTCAGCGCGCAAAGCCTAAATCTCACCTCTTTAGGCCCGATCACACAAAGCTTGGTTGCTGGAAATCAAATGAATGTGTCGGGCAACGTGGTGATCAACAGTACGGGCAACAGCGTGGAATTGCTCAATGCCGACAACAGCATCAGCAATTTGCAAATCACAGCCAATACTTTGCAGTTGACAGACAAAGGTGCGCTAACGTTGAACGGCAATCTCACCACAAGCGCAGGGATTACCTTCGGCAGCAGCATCACCAGCAGTGCCTTGAACACGCCGAATTTGAGTCTGAATGCTTCTGTTGCTGGAAGCAGCGTCAACTTGGGCGTGAATGTGTCAGGCAACACCAGTTTTGGTTTTTCTGGTGGTTCTTACAACAACATCACCTACAGCAATTCAAACACCGGCGCGGCGCAACTCTCCTCCATTGTTGCTTCGGGTGCAGTCTCGTTGAGCCATGGCGGTGCTTTGCAGCTACCAAGCATTCAGGCGGCAAGTTTGAATGCGTTGGCTCTTGGGCCGATCACGCAGGTCAGCGGGGAGCCGGCCATCAATGCGAACGAAGTGAACCTCACTGGCTCAACAATTGGAGCATCGAGCAGTGCACCACTCAGCGTAAGTGCTTTAAGCGGCATCAGCTTTACTGCGACGCAGGGTGATGCCTATGTGCAAAACACAAGCTCTGCTCAACACGATTTGCTCGGCGCTCAGGCTGTGGGCAAGGCTCGCTATGAAACGACTACTGGCGCTGGGTTTAACGTGAAAGGCAATGTGCGTGCCAATCGGGTGGAGTTAGTCAGTGGCGGGACTCTGAAAATTGGCAACGCCAGTTCTCCTGTGGAAATAATAGGTAGCGCATCGATTTTGCTGAATGGGAGCACGATTAACCTGAATGGCGGTAGTGCAGCAGGCGCTTCTAGCAGTGTGAAGTCTTCGGGTGGCATCAATGTCAATGCGACCGGCGATTTCGTGATTCAAGGTGGTAGCGGCGCAGATGCGTTTGCTACCGTTGAGGTGCTCGGGGATGCACGGGCTGTAGTGACGGGCGCGGTAAGGGTACTGGCGGGTACTGGGCTCCGCGCATATGCCAAGCTTGACCCGGCCGCAGGCTCTTCGCTGGAGGTGTCGGCTACCACGATTGATCTACGAGGTGGGTCTGGCGATGGTGCTTTTGCGACGATAGTGTCTGACGGCGACATCTTGCTGAATGCGCAGAGCCTGACCCTGCAGGCCGGTTCGGGCATCAATGCTGATGCCGTGGTGGTGTCTAACTTTGGGAGTGTGACGCTACCGAGTATTTGCAATGGATGTCAGAATCTGTCTAGTTCCCCGTTTGGCGATGGTTCGAGCGTTACTGGAGTGTTTAGAGGTGGTGAGCAGCAGCCCGAGGAAAAGAAAGCGCCAGCTGTTGCGGCGGATCTTGCGCAAATCGCCGAAGTGTTGGAGGCGACTGCCAGTCCCAACAAGGAGAAAGATAAGGAAAAGACTCTGCCAGGCATCGTGGTTGAAGGTGAAGTGTGTAAGTAATGTGATTGCACTGATGTTGCCCAATCAAGGGGAGAGGCGGGCCGTGGAGCTTTTCTGCGCTAGGATGCTGGCATGAATTCTCCTGAACTTCAACACCTCGAATGCGATCATGCGGGTAGCCAGCCGGGGACGCATCGCTTGGCTTACTGGAGCTGGGGTCCCGCGCACCACTCTCATGTGGTGGTCTGCGTGCATGGCATTTCACGCCAAGGTCGGGACTTTGACGTCTTGGCTCAAAAACTCATCGGCAGTGATGGCAAGCGCTGCCGCGTCGTGTGCGTTGACGTTGCGGGACGCGGCGAGAGCGATTGGCTGCCCGATCCGGCGCTGTATCAAGTGCCGCAATATGCTGCTGATTTGCTGACGCTCATGATGGCACTCAAAGGCCAAGGCGCGCAAACTTTGGATTGGGTGGGTACGAGCATGGGCGGGCTGATCGGCATTGCTGTGGCTGCGCAAACAGTCATCAATCCGCACTTGAAAATGCTTGCTTTGCGCAAACTTATTCTCAACGATGTCGGCCCGGTGGTGCAATGGGCCGCTTTGCAGAGAATCTGCAGTTACATCGGCTCGGATCGACGCTTTGCAAGCGAAAACGATGCGATTGAGTATCTGTGGGGCTTGTCTAGGAGCTTTGGACCGCATAGCCCGGAGCAATGGCTTGCGCTGTCTTTGCCGATGCTTCGCGCTTCACCAGAGGAAAGAGGCGGCTCTTTCAGGCTCCATTACGATCCAGCGATTGGCATACCGGTCAAGGCCACTACGCCTGAAGCTGCGAAAGCAGGCGAGACATTGCTTTGGCAGTTGTATGACGCAATTACCACGCCTACGCTCTTGATACGGGGTAAGGACTCCGATCTGATCAGTCCAGAAACAGCCCAAGAGATGCAACGGCGTGGGCCGAAAGCCAAGTTGGTGGAGTTTTCCGGTGTCGGGCATGCCCCCACGCTTGTGCAAAGTGACCAAACCCAAGCCGTGGAAGACTTCCTCTTTTCCATTTGAGCGTCCGGTTTCTGAGTGTTTGCATGAAACCCGCATTAAATGTTGTGAAGCATGCTCACGCCGCTGGCATTCCAGCGGCAGTGGCGGTGGCTGGCGAAAGTTTTTCCCCCAATGATTTAGCGCTAGAT
>JAOXNN020230728.1:0-12556 GCA_028571205.2 Hydropsyche betteni
ATTCGCACATAGTCATGCATTCACGCCATACACTACCACCCCTTACATTCAAACCCTTGCCTGTGATATAATCCACTCTTCCTAAATAGAAATCTCAAGACACCACCAAACAAGAGCCCCAACTAAACAAGCAGGCCCCCAATAAATGAACATTTATTTATATAATCGGTAAAGTATAGCAGACAGACTACTTGCTGTTCGTTCGAACACATGGATACAAATTTAAGTATGCATGGATTCAATATACAGAACTCAATCATACTTTATCATCATCGAAGCTCCACATAAAGGACTTAGGCCCTCTTCCTGCCGCTCGTTTACAAAACTAAGCGTCATTTTTTGGTTTAGTCTGAATATTACTATCGATTACCTTCTTTTTCGCACTACTCATCATCGACAATATCGACATGCAAACAGAGTTCACTGTTAGAGCTGGTGACCATTCTGAGTTGTTGACATTGTACCATCGTAGAGTATCGATAGACAGATAAATCCATTTGAGTATATGTGTTAGTGATCAGGAGGTTTGCCAAGGAATATGACTTCTGGAGAATCGATTGGCTGTTTGAGGGAGTATTTTACATATTAGTGACTGAATGTAAACTGCAGTCGGTAAGGTTCTCCTTCGTAAATGGTTCCCTTGGCTCCCACAAAGTCAATATACCAGAGCCTGAGATCGTTAGTGGGAAGACCAACTCTAAAAGTATCATTCCCTTTGTGAATGCCCTCTAATTCCTTCTGGAGTCTTTTGGTCATTCTCTCCATGGTTAAATATCAAATGATTTAATTATCAATCTCTTACAATCCGATGAATAATCTAAAACTGACTTGTGTTGTAAATAGTTAGCATTTACATAAATAGTCACCCTATCACTAGTATGACAATTGTCGAGTCAATATTGATTATTGATTGTCGTTATTTTAATCCTACAGTTATCTCTACTCCATCCACCTCTTAACTTTCACCAGTTCTAACAAGATGAGACAACCAACAATACAAATAACATACCCCAATGCCTTTAATAAATATACTTCGGGATAATTGATATTTTACCAGTCCCAATAGTATAAATCTACTTTGTCTGCTGTTATCTGTTTATACTGATCTGGGTAGTCTACAGTTAATGTGAGTATGATTCCCACAATCCAGCACATCATCGATCTCAAACATTAAATTGACGTTCTTGAAATTGAGTTAGTATTCTTAACTATTTGTATTCCTGTTGCAAAACTAATTGCCCCAAAAGTAAATTGCAGAAAAGCAAAGAGATAGTTATAACCATTTGTAAATTACTCCAATATTGCAGGAATACTCTCAAAGTAAAGAGTTTTATTATAGCAGACACGACATATCTGTAGATTTGGGCATGGGTTGCTGTTGGATATGATCATTACAATTATTACAAGAATACTGGAGAATAGACCTTCGTATCCTACAACTAACAATGGTTTAGTGGAGTATTTGTGAATGAGTTCCTGCTAAGCAATTCCCTGCACTGCAACTAGAATAACGACAACTGCTATCAGCAGTATTCCAATTCGTAAATCACTGTAAAATTTCTCCTTTTAGATAGGTTCCCATTGACTAGGATGATCAAGGATCTGTCCTATGAACAGTAGACAAACTCCAAAAAGTATGACTAGAAGAGAGTATTTCTGGCTCTTTTTAAACTTATACTTCAGTCTTACTCTAAATAGAACTACAAGAGGAATAAGCGAAGTGAGTCTGCCTATATGATAAATTGAGGTCTTCCTCAAGTAAGCGAAAGCGATAAAAGTAATTGAAAAACCTCCAACTATCGCCATCGAAGGAATCAAGTACATCCATAGTTTGGGTTCAGGCCTCAGAGTTAATTTCGCATAATGATCCATCGTATTGTAATACTAAGGTTGCATTCGTTTATGAACCCAGTAAATGACAAAGCTTAATGTCATTGATAAGGTTAGAACGAGAGTCTGAGTAAAAGAATTGCTACTTGCATCAAGCCATGGGCATATACAAATATGAATGGGTTTTTTGACAAATCGCATTATGCTCTAGTTTTTATCCTGTCTTGGATGTCAGTTGCTTCGTAATTTTGATCATTACCAAAGAACGTTAAACACAGACAACAGGCGAATACCAGAATACTTTTATTTATTGACTTCATTTGCAATGTCTAACAAAACAATTAGATTTTTTAAGCAAAGATCAGTACAGATAAAAAAATCCTATTTATCTGATTTGGAAAATGTCCGATATTAGCAACGAATAGAGTTTAGCGTGGTTCCGAAGTGATTGTGTGTAGAGTGAGTCTATTTCGAATATCTATTTTCTTCCATATGCACTGGCAGAAGGTCTCCAACAGTCCCCTCAACCAGAGCAAGACCAAGCAGCTCTACAGCTTCACCAAGACCAGGCGCTTCGGCAACAACGACTCCTTCAGCTCCACCTCCTCCTGCGGCCGCTTTTACGAGCTGCCGCCGCTCATCGGCAGAAGCTCGCCCAAGGCAGCGATCGGCTTCGGCAGCAAGACCGAGATGACGCAGAAGGAGATGCTGATGCACCCGTCGCCCAACAAGTACTGCATCAAGTCCATCTTCGAGGACTGCAAGAAGGGCTACGGCTTCCGACTAGGCAGAGACGTAAGCGAAGATCCACTCAGAAGCTCAAGCAGTCAAGCATCTTCCAGCCCTCCTTCACACCGGGTCCTGGCGCATACAGCAGCGCGAATAAGAAGTCTGCGCCGGAGATCACGATGAAGTCTCGGCTCAAGGAGATCCCTGGCTCCTACGTGCGGAGTCCAGGCCCAGGCACATGTACTTACTGACTGAATGCAGACAACCTCCCCAAGTACATCAGCGACAACGGCAAGTGCTCCGTCTCCCAAGTGAAGAACGTCTCTGCGCCCAGCTACCGATAGCCTTCGCTCTCGCAGCACAAAAAGCAGGCATCTTCTGGACCGGGACCAGGCAGCTACGAGTGCAAAGAGAACTTCAGTCCGCTCGGAACCTTCTACAACTCGAAGTTCCAGAACTCAGGCACCAAGTCCTTCGGCAAGGCAGTCAGGAAGACCTACGACGAGGGCAAGTACCCCGCAGTGGGGCCAGGCAGCTACAACGCTGGGACAGAGTTCGGCGGGAAGGATAAGGCGTGAGAGAAGACACGGAGACTGTGATGTGAATAACGACGGTGGTTATGCAGTAGTGGATGGATGGGTGGGACTATGGATACAAAGTGGGGTGAGAGTAGGTGAGGAAGCAAAATACTGCCCTGTCATTGCCTCTCACTAATAATGCTGTGCTGTTTGTGAGTCCATCTTCGTAGCCCGCTCGCAATGCATGCCTAGCGGGTGCCTTGTGGAAGTGCTGTCTGTCGTCAGCTTTAGCATCGTGGCCATATTGAGATGGGCACAATGACTCTAGCAGACTTGCTTGTCCTTCCTCGCGAACAGCGAGATTTGTGTTGAGAGCAGGAATGATTATAAGCGACTGTTGTTGATACGACACATAAGGGCGACACACCCCCTGCTCCCGAGTTGATATTATTATTATTTCGCATGAAGACTCTCAGGACACTCGCAGTCGTCGCCTCTAGGCTGCTTCAGACAGTCCTTCGTCCCCCGCCTTTCAATCCTATTCTGGCCCAGCACAACTCGTAGAGTGTCGAGGAGCCAGTCGACAACCCACTGCAACGGGCGATCTTGCAGTTGAACAGGAACGCCAGAACTCCCAGGAAAGCAAACCATGGTGCTCGGCCATGCAGCTCTGTGATGCGGCGACTGAAGAAGCGCAACTACTACAGACGATGGAAGGAAAATATGCCTATTGACGAGGACCAGGAAGACTAAAAGCAAGATAAGGATTGAAGATGTACTGAGAAACGACTTCATTCCTCAAAATTACATTTTTTGTTTTCATATTAATTTGACTTAAATTAAATTTGAATGTCATTATTCTCACCCCCTCCTAATTCTCAAGTTGACCCATGCATCTTTCTTCCAGAAGAACATTATGAGCAACAATAAAGTTGAAGTTCGAATATTCTCCACCAAAGAATACTGAAAATACATTTTTAAAGTAAAGTTGAGAAAGTAAATAAATTTTATTGATATTGATAGTTAACAATGGTTAGATTTGATTAGACAGGTGAAGAATAATAGAGGTAAGTGTATGGCATATAATAATCATCGAATAAGCATACATGGACAGTTTATTAAGCAATGCAGCTATTGTTCTCCTATAACTGCTTACAAACTACAATAATGTATCGTCGCTTCTACTGGAATTTCTCACTCAAGCTGATATTCTAGCGCTCCTCTCCCTAAACAAGCACATCAGGTAAAACATTCTTAGAAAACCCCGATTTATGAACAAACTCTACTATCACATGGCTCTCGAAGCAGATAAGTCAATGTACTTCGGCTTCTACTACTAACCCGAAGTTCAACTTCATTAACGGCGCAAACAAATTGCCCTTTACTAACAAGAGCGGTTAGACTGGTCCGTACAGTTAAGAAAACTTAACTTCTTTAGCACAACACTCTAAGATTGTTTGATCGACTTAGTGCCCGATCATACACAATAAATAATCAAGGATATTCAGCGAGCATTAAGAGAACCAGAGTTTCCCATGCCCAGACTTCGACACTAAACCATAGGCACATACTGCAACTCCACTTTTCAAGTGTTGTTGGCTTAACTCAACTGGTCAGGGAAGGCGAAGTAGGATGTATGGGAGTTAGAGCCATACCTCGAGCTACGGAAGAAAATAGTGGATAATGTTGACTGTTTCAAATAAGAATTCTAAGGGATTGAGCCTTATTTTCTTAAAACTTTACGCTACAAGCTGGATACCATCTCTACCTATTCGAAAACCCCATGCTCCCTCATAAATATTATCCAGTTGGTTGTCCTAATTATCAACAATCATTTGGAGGGTCTTGTAAATTACTTTTCTTTTCTAACTAACTCAGACAATACCGAAGGAGGCCTAACTGCAAGTACATCGAGCACAGCTAGTTGCCTAAGTACAGGAATAATTATGATGAAGGGGCTAAAGGATGAACTGGCATCTGCACACAGCAATTCTGAGTGTCCAGTGTAATTCTTGTCTGAATTTGTGGTTCGGTACAAGATGTTTAGGAATACTGCCACAGAGCTTGAGGTATTTTAAGTGAGTACTTTAGGAAAAACTTGGATTTGTGTTTATACACTACAATCTAATCTTCGAACTGTTATTCCCTGAATACAGTTTACAACCCTCATTTAATCTGTGGAGATTTATGCACAAAATGTGGATTAGCAAAATGAAGAGATTCCACACTCATACGAACTTTGTGTATACGTACCTCATGCTCTCCCTGACATAATCGAACATCCACTCGATCATCGAGGGACAATCTTAGACAGATCACAGCGACAACGACTAAAAAGACTTACAACCCTCCGATAAGTCCACTCACAACTCTAATCCCCCTATCTTCACGTATTCAATCCATTAACTGAGCAATCACTTACAATACCAGTATTTGAAGCAGAAGAAACCATATAGCAGTAAGTATATTGAGAGATTTCTAGGGAAGGTGAAACCACAGAGTATATTTTCTAAATCTGATCCACAGTGTGAGTCTCAGTTGTTTTCAGAATACACTGAATATACGGTGGATATATCAATAAATGAGTATAATGTGCATTGGTGTGGTAGCAGCAATCAAAGACTAGGCAAGTAGTATTTGTTTACCGAAAGATAACTTAATCTAGCATTTACTGACTATCTGAGAGACACCTACGATATCTTTGAGAGTATTGCTGCAATAAAAAGCATATTTTAAAGTACACTGGTATTCCTAAATTAAAAGATTAAACCTCCGACAATTGCTAAATTCATTAAACAGGGTACTGAACTACTGACGAGTTTGAGGGATATTAGGTTGAAACAACTGTAAACGTAGGCGTGTGGGATATCACCCTAGATGAAAGATATGGAGATGGCGATGTTAAAATAATGGAAGTTGAGTGTCCCTGACCTATCTAAAAGTAATCTAATTATAGAATATCTCAATCAGTAAAGGCAATTAGCTCAATAAACTGCCGAATAGCACGCTATGTGCTTTGATATGGATAAATAGATCAACTTGTAGGTGTTAGAGTCTTGGGTGAGGGAGCATTCTGAGATGGATTCCGAACACCAGCTTAATTATTTGTAAAGCTATGTTTCAAATGATTCAACCGATCATCACGAACTCTAAGAACCTCCTCAGTTGACTTTAGGCAGAAACCATTCTGCTATTTGATCATTCCTGATTATAAACTCTTCTTCAAATACTAGTGGAAACAGTGGGTATTGTGGAATATGGTGAAAATAGCCTATTCAAATTGTTTCCTATGGACAATTCGAATACAAAGTCTAGAGATTTGTGTACGACGGATAGAATAGTGTATTTAATACAATAATAATGGGTATCACCAACATCACCAATATTTTTTAAATCTAGATATTCACATGCCTGCTGATGTTCATGATGCCACCTACTATTTGAAGTGCATGATAGGCGGAATGTTAGGCTGTGGACTCACACACACAGCAATAGTCCCACTTGACGTCGTCAAATGCAGAAAGCAGGTCGACGCAACATATGCTAAATCTCTCGGAGAAGGACTCTCTAAGATTAGAGCTTAGGGCAATATGGCTCTCGGCTGGGCTCCCACACTCATCGGTTATTCACTACAAGGCTTAGGTAAATTTGGATTTTACGAAATCTTCAAGGATGTCTTTAAGAAAGTTGTTGGTTAGGAGAATGCTGACAAGTACAGAAAAATAGGATGGTCTGTCGCTTCTGGATCTGCTGAGGTCATCGCCGATCTTCTCCTTTGCCCATGGGAGGCCATTAAACTAAAAATACAAACATCTCGACCAGGTTTCGAATATCCCTCTCAATTAGGATCAGCACTTGCTAAGCTTAGAGCCGAATAAGGTAAAACATAATATTAACTCAGGCAACGGTGGTTTCTACAAGGGAATCGTCCCTCTTTGGGCTAGACAAGTACCATACACTATCGTCAAGTTTGTGGCGTTTGAATGGTTCGTCCAGTTCTTCTATGACAATATCTTCACTAAGGGAAAGGAAAATTACAGTAAACCAACTCAACTGGGTATTACCTTTGCTTCAGGCTATCTGGCAGGTATTTTCTGTGCTATTATCTCTCATCCAGCAGATACTATGGTCAGCAAAATTTACAGTGAGAAAGAGGGTGGATCAATTGGTGAGAAAGTGGGCAGAATATATGGAAAAATTGGATTCAGTGGACTATGGGCTGGTCTCGGAACAAGAATTCTCATGGTTGGTACCCTCACAGGTCTCCAGTGGTGGATTTATGACTCCTTCAAAACAGCCGTCGGACTTCAGACTACCGGAGGAGGATCGAAGACTGTTGCTGCTCCTAAGAAACATTGAGTGATTATGATTAGAAATTAGTAATCTTATCAAATTGTTGAATAATGGGTAAGTTCTCCAACAAAGCCAAATCCAAGCCTACAAAGCGAAAGACTCTCAAACAGAGATACAAAATAGAGAGAAAAATCAAAGATCACAAAAAGAAGACCCGGAGGACAGCTAGGAAACTTCGATCTACAGGAGTTCGACGAGTAGGGAAGAAATAGCATGCTTTACCCAATATGTTTCCATTTAAAACAGAGGTCTTGTAAGCAGTGAAGATGGAAAGAAAGGACAAGTAGAGACTACTAAGACAGAAGCACAATCAACCTAATAATAGTGAGATGGAATAGGAACAAGTACAGGAAATCATATACGAAAAGAATAAAAAGTGGTTTAAGGACATCGATGAACTGATTGAATCCTCAGATGTAATACTGGAGGTGTTGGATGCTCGAGACCCACAAGGATGTCGGAATAAATAGTTGGAGTAGAGAATCACCAAATAATTAAAGAAACCTCTCATCTTAGTCATCAATAAAATTGACCTAATAGGGTTTAATCAGGCTTCTGAGTGGATAAAACGTATGGAGTATCCCACGATATTGTACAGAAGTCTCCACAATAAATAAATCAAGGGTAATTCTGTTCTATTTGGACAGGGACCTTTGCTTACTCAAATCAGATCTATGATCTCAGATTAGAGTGCAGTAGTAGGAGTTATTGGGTTGCCTGGTGTTGGAAAAAGCACTTTTATTGACTCAATAAGAGACATACATAACACCATTCCTATTTAAAGGGACGAATGTGTCGAAGTAAAGTTTGATAGAAAGGTCAGAGTACTAGATGCTGTCGGTATTATTTAAACACCTACTTAAAATATTCCCCTGATTCTGCAGGCGGATAATATCAGCGAAGAACATGTGGAAAACATATTAAAGAATGCATGTCATGAACAATTATCCGAAATATACAAAATTGCATCATTTCAAGGAGTCACTGACTTTTTATAGAAGGTAGCAAGGGCTAATGGACTACTCTTAAAGGTACAGAGATGTTATTATTCAGGGAGGAATACCTGACAAAAGAAAGGCAGTTCAAAGAGTATGTAGAGATTGGATGCAGCAACGAATAGAGTTTAGCGTGGTTCCGAAGTGATTGTGTGTAGAGTGAGTCTATTTCGAATATCTATTTTCTTCCATATGCACTGGCAGAAGGTCTCCAACAGTCCCCTCAACCAGAGCAAGACCAAGCAGCTCTACAGCTTCACCAAGACCAGGCGCTTCGGCAACAACGACTCCTTCAGCTCCACCTCCTCCTGCGGCCGCTTTTACGAGCTGCCGCCGCTCATCGGCAGAAGCTCGCCCAAGGCAGCGATCGGCTTCGGCAGCAAGACCGAGATGACGCAGAAGGAGATGCTGATGCACCCGTCGCCCAACAAGTACTGCATCAAGTCCATCTTCGAGGACTGCAAGAAGGGCTACGGCTTCCGACTAGGCAGAGACGTAAGCGAAGATCCACTCAGAAGCTCAAGCAGTCAAGCATCTTCCAGCCCTCCTTCACACCGGGTCCTGGCGCATACAGCAGCGCGAATAAGAAGTCTGCGCCGGAGATCACGATGAAGTCTCGGCTCAAGGAGATCCCTGGCTCCTACGTGCGGAGTCCAGGCCCAGGCACATGTACTTACTGACTGAATGCAGACAACCTCCCCAAGTACATCAGCGACAACGGCAAGTGCTCCGTCTCCCAAGTGAAGAACGTCTCTGCGCCCAGCTACCGATAGCCTTCGCTCTCGCAGCACAAAAAGCAGGCATCTTCTGGACCGGGACCAGGCAGCTACGAGTGCAAAGAGAACTTCAGTCCGCTCGGAACCTTCTACAACTCGAAGTTCCAGAACTCAGGCACCAAGTCCTTCGGCAAGGCAGTCAGGAAGACCTACGACGAGGGCAAGTACCCCGCAGTGGGGCCAGGCAGCTACAACGCTGGGACAGAGTTCGGCGGGAAGGATAAGGCGTGAGAGAAGACACGGAGACTGTGATGTGAATAACGACGGTGGTTATGCAGTAGTGGATGGATGGGTGGGACTATGGATACAAAGTGGGGTGAGAGTAGGTGAGGAAGCAAAATACTGCCCTGTCATTGCCTCTCACTAATAATGCTGTGCTGTTTGTGAGTCCATCTTCGTAGCCCGCTCGCAATGCATGCCTAGCGGGTGCCTTGTGGAAGTGCTGTCTGTCGTCAGCTTTAGCATCGTGGCCATATTGAGATGGGCACAATGACTCTAGCAGACTTGCTTGTCCTTCCTCGCGAACAGCGAGATTTGTGTTGAGAGCAGGAATGATTATAAGCGACTGTTGTTGATACGACACATAAGGGCGACACACCCCCTGCTCCCGAGTTGATATTATTATTATTTCGCATGAAGACTCTCAGGACACTCGCAGTCGTCGCCTCTAGGCTGCTTCAGACAGTCCTTCGTCCCCCGCCTTTCAATCCTATTCTGGCCCAGCACAACTCGTAGAGTGTCGAGGAGCCAGTCGACAACCCACTGCAACGGGCGATCTTGCAGTTGAACAGGAACGCCAGAACTCCCAGGAAAGCAAACCATGGTGCTCGGCCATGCAGCTCTGTGATGCGGCGGCTGAAGAAGCGGAACTACTACAGACGATGGAAGGAAAATATGCCTATTGACGAGGACCAGGAAGACTAAAAGCAAGATAAGGATTGATGTTTAAATATAAGCTTTACTCTTGGGTAAAGTAATTGTTGTTAGCGAGAGTCAAGTATTTCCTAAAGTATTTAAAAAAGTAGGACATCGTCTTTAACATGGAATCCAAAATTGACTAAGCATTTAGTGAGAGGGTATGAGGTGTGGGAGTATAGGAAGTATAATAATATTGATGAATAAGAAAAATATTTCCTACGCAGAGTTCGAGAAGTTACCTGTTGAAGAGCGTAAAAAGATGGGCGAGCGTGCCAAAGAGAGGAGACCCGCTAATTACCCAACCATCTTCTGCAAGCATAATAGCTGCACCTTGAACTAACTTTCTGAGTGCCGGTATGTATCATCTAACCCAGTACACTGCTGAAATAAAATCTTCTGGTTTTGCATGTGAAACAGGACATCAAAAAGCACATATACGGTAACAAGTCAAGTGAAAAGGAAGGGCTGTTTCTGTTTCATGATGGATTAGTGCTGCCGGATGGTATTTTACATTAGACTTAGGGATGACAATTAAGGAAGTGGTGGAGAAGTACGATAAAAATAAGCAGGGCGATGGATGGTTCTATATCAAGTACCACAATCAAGAAATATTCTGATAGCTTCGTCAATAGTATATTCTAATTATGACCTACATCTCAATAAATTTCTCTTATTCAAATTACTGTTCGTCTCAGCGACAACATGTTGTTGAGCTTACTGCTTAGGAGAACATTACATTCTCATATGGGCCTGAATACAATCAACCGGCTGCAATAAAATAATAGCATAACAAATAACTCCCTATTTTAAAAGTCGGACAATCAGTGATTCTAAATAATCGTATTTAGTTTGAAGTAAGAATCCTCAATAAATAATCTTGAATATAAATTTAGTGTAATAAAATGCAAAACTCTTCTGTCTCCAAGAGACTTCTCGTCTTCCACGGGTCCTCCCCCCATAGATCTAACCGAACCCCATCATCAGCATCGAAAACTAATGAGACCACTAAAAGTTGTTTTACTGCTGAAGACTTCAATAACGATCCTAACAACTAATCCGGCATAACTACTCCCTGCTCCGAGAAGAAGATGGCAGATTTGCTATAGCAACTCTCCAACAAGCAGTCAATGCTTGAGTTCTACAAGAAGTAACAATTGAGAAGACGGCAACGCTTTTAAAGATAGTACCAAACTCGATAGTCAACCCTTCGATAAACTCTCGGCCACATGAAAAGTATTTTGAACATGGAAATCGAAAAGAACTCAAAGTTGTAACACAAAATCTAAACTCTAAGAGCTCAACTAAGATATTATGCTGGGGGTAATGCGTAATTATAGAATTTGAGTTACATGGAACTATCGAAGTCATCGGAAGCGAGAAAAGAGGATGAAACCTTTCTATTAGGCTCTGTCAATAGTAGCTCGCTTACACTAGCCAATTACTTATGACTTTTCCAGTTAAGAATACTCTTGTCAATGATTATTGATCACTATCTATTGTTCAGCTACTATTTAAACAGCACCAAACTAAACAAAGAGTTATAAACAATAATCCAATAAGGTATGCAGGAATAAGTTATATTGGAGCCACCCATCTACTTCGCCGAAGATCATATATGGGACTTGAGCTTCCATCCAAACTCCGATGTGCTCGCTTGTTGTTTAATCAACTCTACTGTGGAGATGTACGGATGATCTCATACCTAGACTCAAATACAACAGCGATGATGTGGTTCCTGCTCTTAAACTCACAGAACTGCACAAGGCTTCAGTCAGAACATGCAAGTTTAATGCTGCTGGAACTGGTAATATGAATTCTATCTTAGTACTCGCCACTGGAGGCAAAGACAAACGAATTGGATACGTAGACGGCAACGGAAGTATTCTGCACATTCAGAAGAAAGCTCATGAACATCCGATAAACAAAATTCATTTCATCAACAACTAAACATTAGCCTCAGGAGATGATGAAGGTGTTGTTAGAGTGTGGGATCTGAGGAATTCCAACTGTGTTTTCGAAGCAAGTGAGCAGTCAGAGGCCATTTCTGGGTTCGCTTATCATTAAGGCCTAAACTTCCTGCTAAGCTCCTCGCTAGATGGCACTTTGGCTGTTTATGACTTGCGCAAAGGCAGTGCAGTACAGACGAACTCTTAGAGCGAAGCACCTGAGTGTCTCTATGCACTGTCTGACTGTATGTAGTAGGATCTGCTAGGAGTTGAGCTCATAAGAGACAACACTTTTATCGCTTGTAACTCAAGCGAAGGAGTCATACTGTTGTTTAAATGGGATTGGTTTGGCAACTGCAAGGATAGAATTCAGGGCCATCCAAATAGTATCGACGCCATGATTAAACTGAACTAGAATACTTTAATCACTGGATCGGAAGATGGGTTTGTAAGAGGTGTGGGTATCCATCCTAACAAGATCCTCCAGGTTT
>JAOXNN020230783.1:0-12550 GCA_028571205.2 Hydropsyche betteni
ATATCGCCCTCATTTTTCGACTTCTACAACAGCAAGTTTAAAAAACATAAAATAGCCTTCTGCTTTTGATTATTTTCGAATTCAACCCTTTTATTTTTGTAATCAATCATTATATACTACTAAATTACTCCTTCTATATGCATCGTATAAACTCCTTACCCTCGTTAAGTTCTCCATATTTATTTAGGTGATAAATTATTAAGATCCATTAAATGGAGAGTCTAATAGAATAGCTTAGTGAAAAGAATAAATCCGCTCAACTAGTAATAAGCTCTAAAACAGACAGAGAGTTTGGAAAGTGCTTCAGAACTCACCCCAACGACATCCAACTGTTTTCAAAGTGCATAAGTGATACTTAATAAAGGATAAAAGAGCATAACTAGAAAATTGAGTTAGTTTTGCCATATCTAAAGCATACGACTGAAATCTGTCTGAAGTCAAATGATTTTAGCAAATGTAAAAAGTAAGCCTTGAAGCGCTGGTAGTTAATATGGGGAAACTTTAACAAAAAACAGCAAATTTGATGTTTATATATTCTTACCTAGGCCTGTTTAGCTCAAAATCATTTGTTTATTTCCGAGCTACTTACAAACAAAATCTAGCATCCTTATCGAAAATAAGCATAAATAAGTTTCCGTACTCAATCATCCTTCTCGTTCTTTAAATGCCATTTGTGGTCGAAGTATTCATAAGTCTTCTGCTGGATTTCCTTAATTATCAGTTTGGCTACTGCCTACCCCGAAAGATAAGCTCCATGAACCGTTGACCGATATCGGCAAGTGGTATGTTAACCGCAAAAATACCAACCTAACTCGAAAATAGGGCGAGTTAGTGCTTCAAACTCCTTGTATTTGCACCCAACTCTAGGATAAGAATATGAGCCTCCATAGTTGGTATTGGTCCTCCAGCTTGAACGGTAGACCTTCAAAGACTAAGGACTGAAATTTTTTCCTGAAAAGGAGTTGACTCTTTGGCTGACAATTCGCTGAATATCTATCTATGGCATTTTCTCAACGAGGTCTGCAGACTACCCAAGTCCAAAAGTCATTAACAAAGGTTTTCCTATTAATGCGTGAAAATTTATGTACATAGTCATGAGACCTCGCTGTTATACATTGTCAGATACTACGCAAATGTAGTGGTGCTTTGATGTAGCCAGGGGTTCTGGAAGTTCAATTAGCACCTTACAAAAGTTTCCCATTCCCATATTCTGAATCGCTTGTTTTTTAAACTCAGGTAACTCTGGAACAAATCTAATTACGTTAGACTTCAAGGCTCCCAAAGGTACTGAGACAATTACAAAGTCAGCTGTAAATTTTTGTCCATTTTGGCATATTATTTAAGAATAGCCTTTACAATGGTTTACTTAGACTACTTTGTGGGCAACCAATATCTAAGCATTGGAGTTTTTAGCAAGGTACCTGCATAAAGTGTCATATCCATTGACGACCATCATTTACGATCCTTCATACTCATCATCGTTATATGCTTACCAGCTGGATAAGTCATTTATATTTGCTGAAGTCTCAGACTATATATCGTAACTCACTAAACTCATAAATATAGGATTTCCCAGTTTGTCTGGACATTTAGCCTTGAATCCATCGAGTACTGAATACTATTTGTCTGTATTTTACAGCTTCTTGAGGGTCTTCTCATAAACCTTCCACTCCTCTTCAATTCGAGCTTAAGGAATCTACGCACCTTTCTAATTGTAATAAATAATGATCTTTTCGTCTGTCTTCACGCACTTCATTTCAGCCTCTTTCGCAAGATTAGTAATAGGGTGCTTCTGGCAAGACTGGTGTATCCACGAAGCTCCCAAATCAAAAGCAAACTAAGATTTATCGTTCAGCTTAATAATGTTTGCTTTAGTCCGTCCCCCAATTCGATCCTATGCTTCCAACACAGTAACATGATAATTTCCTGACTTAGCCAAATCAAATGCAGCTTTCATTGCCGAAATGCCTGCTCCTATTATTACAATCTTTTGTTTTGACTGCTCCATTAATATTCTAATAGTTAATTTTGTTGATTCAGTCATGTGTAATTAACTGTTATTGCTAAATCTTTGTTGATCTTACAATCTTAATCTATTATATTCTAACAAGGAGTAAAAAAATAAACTATTCCACATTTCAGAGATACTATTTCTACTGTTGACCACACCAAACATAAACATTTTATTTGTAAGATAGCTAGTAGAGAAGATCATTCACCAATTCCACTATCCTAAAGCTGTTCGATGTAATTTTATCCCGCTGACCCTCGATCCTTTAAGCTTTCCCTTCAGCTTCATTATATCATCTTGAATACTCATTATCTCGTGCTTCAGCTCCTTCACAGCATCCAACCCATTGTCAGTCTCACATCTCTTGCCCTCAGAAGCTCTATTCTACTTTACTTTGCTCCTACTCTTCAACTCTAGCCCTCTTATCTAATTCCACAGCCTCTTGTCATACTCACTTGGCCTTGTTTTTTTATTCTCAAAGTATGTACTAGACGTTCTTAGCAAAGTAGAGCCCTTATTCTCATTATAATTGCTTTTAGTTACAGAGTATCTCTATTTTTTACTTCTAACTGCCCCCAACCTTTATTGAAATCTCATCAGTTGCTAAACAAAGCCCTTGTTGGGATGTATCTGAGTAATGGAGGAAATTTACCTTGCTTCTTCTAGACTTAACAAATCTATAAGCCTCCGCAAAAGTCCATTACTGACTATTCATAAAAAAGGCTATCACCAGTGTGACACTACGAGACACCCCAGCCAAGCAGTGGACGAGAACATTAGTTTTTTGGGTAAACTTACTCAGAAAAGCATTAGACTCTTCAAAGTACTTGGATATCTAGAAATGCTCGGTATCTTCTGCGGGTAGGTAGAGGTAAGCAGGTAGCTGTTTGGAAGTATGTTTAAGGACGTAGCCTTTAGCAGCAGAAATTACAGCAGAAATGCCCAATTCTAAGCTGAGTGAACATTTACTCATTAGTGTACGAAGATTCTCAGCGGATTACAGGTTCCCTATGTAAATTCCGCCCTTCCCACCCCTCGGCTAAACTATGCACTCTATGTCTTCCTGGTATCGTATACCCATCGAAGAATTTATAGAAATACTGCCTAATTCTATAATGCAACTTATCACAATAACAATAAATTCACTTCTTCTACTTACTACTCCTAAAAAGCAACCTCTGTGACCCCGATGCCCCCAAAGGCCTATCAGTCATTGGCACTGGGGGCTTCGCATATTTAATATACACATTGTCTGTGTTCTTCTGTCGCACATTCCCCAATTTCTACACCGAGTACTACGTCCTTATTGCCTCTTTTATTAGATTGAGTCTATCCACTTGAGGCTGAGTTCTCTCTTCCATAAATTATCTTATCTATTCTAACTTCTTCCCAATATTGAGGTCTCCCTTCAAGGCAACACCTACTTTATAGAGCGCTACAGTAAAATCTTGCCCTCGATATCTGATGAAGGGTTTCTATTTCTCTATCTGGTTCTGGGCAAGCTACTTCTCTCTTTTTTGCACTAAAGACTGCAAATTCTACAGTTATAGGGACTTTATCTTACCCTTGAGCATTGAAACTTCCTTTATGAGTGCCTCATTCTACTCTCTGCTTCTGTTTAAAGCCTATGCACTCTTTTGAAGTTTGTGATAAAGTTATTCTCCAAACATTTCGCTCCTCTCTAGCTTTTATTTCAGCCTCTGCACTAGATGATCGCGATCTTATGGGTTGTCGTAGAGACTCTAGCCACTTGTATTGAACTACTTAATGATTTTATCACCCATTCTGCAACGCAAGCTCGCTATGACTTTATTCAGCTTATCTATTCTGTCGTCCAGTTCCACAGCTTCAGATACTTTGTATTGAGACCACTGGGAACGCAAAAACTTGTACTAATTTTTTAAACTCTCGTGCAACTGCAGATTTTATTGATCTTACGACTATTTTTGCAGATTCACACTCTTCAGCTTCCTCCTCAAACGCTACGTATGATATTCATGGGTCTCCAGCTCTTTCTAGAGGAATCTTATGAAATGTTGAGAGTCCTTGCTGTACTGGTTAGACGTCAGCCGAACATCCAACCGAGGTAACTCTATGTTGATGTCGTAGTCCTTCTTCAGTATTTTGGTTAACCCAACATTTGTATTGTAGGCCTCTATTATCGCTTTCTTTATCTAAATGGCGCTCACACTATTCTTGGCCAACAGCCTTGCTTGTTCCACTTAATTTTGCATGTTTGGATAATTAATAAGAATCTAATAGGGTTAGTAAAGTAAATGCCTCTGCTAATAAGTTGTACCTTACTAATATAATAATGAGGTATGATGCATAAGAGGTATGATGCATAAGAGGTATGATGCACAGATTTATCACAGTTAATGAATAAGGGTTCTTAACTATTCATGGTTGAACTCCCACTTGATTATTAGTTTTTTGTTTACCATATGGGACGTTTTAATTGGGTCTTTTTAAAACTATTTGCAAAATATCTACCATTACTAATCTCTTAGAGGCAAAACAATACATTACTTCTATGTCTTCTATCTGGAAAGCCGTTGCAACATCAGCAGACCCTTCGAAATATCGTCAGTATTTTTGAAATTCTACAGTTACACCGCCATATTGTTTTACTTCCTCAATGATTTGAGCAGCTACTTAGTTCTCTCATATAAATACTAATATTTCTGCCTCTCTTACACGATCTTAGCATATAAACTGTTAAATTGCTGCACAACCTACTTAGGTTTGAAGTTGTAAGGAATCTAAATATTGGCAAACTGTACGGAAAAAAATCCAGGAATCTATCTGTAGCCATAAGAGTTGCTCACATACAGTAAAATTGGTGGCTCTCCCATCTCCATCTTCTCAAACACCTACACTAACTTCTGTCTATCCATCTACTGCCTTATATCCTTACTGCCTGGTAGCAATAACTCCTTAACTAACTTAATAACATACTACATCTGTCAATCTGATGGGAAGTCAGTGAAGGGTGGAAGTACACCAGTCTAGGGTCAATCAACTGCTCTAAAATCTACTGATAGCTCCTGTACAATCCAGAATTTCGAAGAGCCACTCTAGACCAGAGCAAAGGTTTGTTAGCAGGAGTGTTGGCAAATGATACTTTACGTTCTAGCTATCCCATGAGCTACTCTTTCTCTGACTAGAGGAACATCTAAGTGGATTTTTTCGACATTCTTTACATAAACAGTTGCTTTTTAGCATCCTACATCTCCCAATTAATACTTGTTTCTGTTTGAAGGGCTTTAATTCATGCTGTAATCTCTAAAACCTCTCAGACTCAGTTTCAGTATTTTGTAATTAGGGAGTTTGGCTTTAGTTTTTAGCGAAGTTAGGATTACTCCTGGCTTTTGACTCCATAAACTTACTGTTTAAAACCTCTGTGATGTTGCTCATTATGCCACTAGCCTTAGCTTCATCTGACAACGCCTTCTTATCAAGAGAGGGAAGATCAATTTCAAAAGAGTAAAATCTTTTGTTCTTATTTGTAGATCTCTCAGCAATAAAGAATTTCAACTGCTTCCCTTCGATGGGCTTTAGCTAACTGATCGAATCAATGTAAGCATTTAGGTTTTTCAATGAACGCAGATTCTATTATCTGATTTTTGACTACATATGTGCTCAAATACCGGTGCATTCTGCAGAATATCAGGGTGGGTATGCTTGAAAAATTATGACAGCTTCGAACGAACTTTGAACGTACTCGTTAGTGTGGTGGAGAGTGTGTATTTTAGACTACCAATGAGTTGACTCAACATAACTTATTATTAATGCTTTTTAAATATCTTGTGGCTGCATCTTACCTTCTATCTACACTTATCATCGCCATCCACCCATACGCCCATGTTCTTCTTCACACCAACATCGCTCTTTGTAAGTACTTTCAGCTTAACTTAGTATGGTAGAACTTACTTAACCACTCACACGTCCCACCATATGTGTAGTCGATTGTATTCTACTCTTTAATCGGCATATCCACAATAGCCACACTATCTGTTTCTAAATCTAACAAATAATACATCTCTGCTGTTGCTCCAATCATAAGTAATATGCTATTTAACTGAGCCAATATATTATCAGCAGCATTCGTCTGGAACCCATACCTCTCTCAAAGATAACCTGTAGTGCTTCATCTATTTCTCAAAGATATTTCTTTAATAGGCGCTGTAATACTCATACTCTCATAAAAACAACCACATCCTTCAGAGGTTCAACCAAAAACATAATGATGGTAAACCATATTGCAATAGCATCATTGAAAATGTTCCGGTCGCTAAGAATAATTCTTTAACATCGCTTTTTTCTTCTCCTCCATAATTATCTCAAGCTATCTTTTCTTTAATCTCTTTAGCTCTTCAAAAGGAGACAGCTTTTCTACTTTCTCAAATACTGGTGCTTCTATTCGACTAGGTGGTGGTTCTATTCTTTTGTCTGGCTTGCTTACCTCCTCAATTAAACTCTTCGGAATATAAGAGGGAGGCTTCTGTTGTCTCTGCTGCTTGCTCTAATTCGATGGCTTGTCTGGCAGCTCTTTTAACCTTGTTTAGATGGCTTTTGGGGGTTCTACCTTCTTCATATTTACATACAATATGCGTAACTGCTGTCGTAAATATGCAAAAAGGGCACATTTTTTACTATTAGTTCAAATCCCTCCTGTGACTCTCTTATGCGACCAATAATTGATTAATTTATGTCAAACGTTGTGTCGAAATTTGGTAATTTCCTATCTTAAGCGTTTCCATACCATACATTGTCGTAGACAGTGTTATCATTGACTGTTATTAGTTTACAACGGGTGAAGAATGATGCTTATAACACTATGTCGTATCTTTCGGTTAGGTTGTAATTTTTGTATATTATCCGCCAGAAATTACGGGTTTTTGCCCTAATCTAAGTATTGAATTACCAAGACGACGTCTATCCTATTCTTTCTATATTCATTCTTACCCCTATAATCTCCTTCCTTAAGGCCATCCTGATAAATATTACAGAATATATTATATGGCGTTCATAGAGAGATAGCCCAACCCCTTCGAACCTTCATTTCCCTAATCTTCAGCAACCAGCACGCCTTACAGGCTCATAGTAACTGGCTTCGCAATCTTGCTCATTATATTGGGCAAATCATAATTGGTACTCACGATCTCAAAATAGCCCTACGATGCTGTATCATGCATAGAAGACACTATTCTCAATAAACTCTCAGATGTTACCAGCTATTTTTAAAATAGTCCAACCATATGCTCATTAGTCCTAACTTTGTACAATATTTCCGTAGATGTTTGCTTTGTTGGCGGCCTTATCTATTGGTATATGTTCTCCTAACAACTAAGAATGATTTACACTCTCTGTTTGTACGGACTCATCAAACTAATGCTTACTGTAACAAAGTCAGCTTTATTTAGTTTCTGTTCCAAATAAAGGCAATCGAACGACAGGTCTCTCACCAACCTTGGCTACCTAGCCTGCTAGGTGCTCAATAATTCGCACACGACTACTTCTATAATGCTCAGTGTGGCGTAGTATTTATCCTAGCACTTTAATTCTATTAGAAGGGCCTGAGCAAATTAGCCCATTTGCTGTTCGCATTTAGTCTGATGTTAGGACTCATCTCCATGATCATGCAATACCACTATTTTATGGATGTCTTTATGGGAATAACCACTGCACATCTCGTTTACAGGCTTTGTACTAAATATTAGGCAACTCTAAGCTAACGAATAGGAAGCATAGTTGGACTAAAGGTTGGTGGATAAGGGGCCAACTGAAAACTCAGCTTTTTTGATTTCATAGTTGATGTTTTTAAATAAAATAGCCCATTAATTAATAAGCATTAAATGCTTCGAAGTTAACTTAGCGTTAGGAAGCATCGGATTCTTATTTATACAAATATCTAGCTGTCATTTTTTACGATATGCTCCAACTGAGCATTTAAGCTAAAAGCTTGTAGTTTTTGAAGTCTATTTTTGTACTTCAGAGGCAAATACACTTCTAAAACAATCATAATAATCTTCCACCCCTCAACTCCCAGGCTTACCATGATAAAATGTGGAGAACCAATCTACTGATTACCTAAAGAAACTAACATGGTGAAAGACCAACCTCCTCTCCTACTTAAGGTTGGATCCTGTCTCTGAGTTTGATAGGGTGCAAAAGAGTCTTAACCTACTGACAGCCTCAGGTCATAATACTCCCACCATTTATATCAAACCTCCACCTAAAAGGCAAAAAGGTACACACCTAGGGAAAAGTATTTTTTAGCAAATCCTGCCGGATCTGACCCGATTACTAAAAAGTTCATATGTAGGATTGAAAAATTCAAAACTCGACCCCTCAATCTAATCTGGAAGAGTAACACCAAAAGATAAGAAATTCTAATATACAGGGATCTCCGGATGTGCCAACGCCCCAGGAAGTCCTGTCAAACAATTAAACAAAAACAGAGCTATGCATTTCAAAACTCAAACTTGCCTTACGCTAAACAACTTTCACCTCATATTAGAGTTTTCCGAATACCCATACCGTATACCCATACAGCCCTAACACCCACTAAAGCCTTCTGGAGTAAGTTCCGATATGTCAGAGAATGATAACACGAGCCAAATTCTAACCAACCAACGACCACACAGGCCCAATAAAATCATACCTCTAAGATATTCACGTTGCATTAAAAAACAGCCTCTTTGAAAATAGATACTTTTCCATCATAACTCTAATAATAGTATTCGTATCGCTCTTAGTATTTACTCTACTAACCTCGAATATCTGCTGATATTCTCCTCTGTCTCTCTATCTATCAGCTTCGCCCAATTTTCGTGTTATAATCTCTCATAACACAACCTTCTTTTCAGTAGCACTTAGCAAATCCCCATATCTGAGCAATGCATTTAAGTTGCGGAGTTAATCTCCTACTCCCAACATATTACACAGGTAAATTCTCTTGGAATCTACTTTTGCTTAGTCATAGTTTTCGCTCCTGTTCGATTAGTCTTCTGTTGCACCATACCAATGCTCTACTAATGTATTTGCTTGTCTAAAGGCCCTAATTCTAATTGACACAACCTATTAGAGATAATGTTTATCAAACAAATACATCCAGACTTCGGAACTTGACAAGTACAATAAATCAGTTACAGATCTAAACACCCACAATCTTCCAATGTTGTTCCCACACAAACACAAACAGGCAGTCCTGTGGCCCCCCAAAACTTACAAACACTTTATATTTTTCTCAAACAATCCAGAAATAATGTTTTCGATAATGACTTATCACGGATTGGTTTGCAAATTTGACGATCCTCCTTGAACCACGCAGTCGATTAGGGTGCTGCTCCAAACAAACCCACTGAAGCAGTCACATGTACTGAGTCCGATATTGCCGTTATTGTTCGATATCTTTGAGCAGTCTAGGTCACAACTAAAAGCAGGCCCATTCCAAGTGAACTTCGAATTACAATTACAAGAAACAGGGGAGGCATTCGTTCCTGGTGAGTTGGGTTAGCTACTACAGTTCAGATAGCACCTAACCAGGATGGCATTCCATTAGAAAGGTTGATCGCTTCGACATGTGCAAGCTGTTTTGTTGAGGTTACCTGTGGCACTTGGGACCAATGAACAGTTGCGCCAACAAGAGAAGTCTGAAGAGTTAAAATAGAACCCAGGGTTACAGTTACAGGTAGATGTGGAGTTCGCAGTACCGGGAGAGTCAGCAAGGTTTTGACAATTGATCGAACATGCTGATCCGGTCCAAGAATATCCTCCGATACAGACACATGCTGCTCCGTTAGCGACTCCTGTCGAGAATTGCACATTTGCGCAGCTTCTGTCGCAAAGTTGTGTGCCTGAGTTCCAAACATATCCTGACATACAACTGCATGTATTTATTCCGTTTGTTCCACTTGCGAACAGTATGTTTGCACAGTTCAAATTGCATGCCATAATGCTTGTGTTCCAAACATAGTTTCCTGAACAAAAGCATGCCGTAGCATTTGTATTTCCAACAGTTCCTGCAAAACTCGAGCAGTTTAGTTGACAGTAGGCTCCGTTCCAGAAATAATTGCTGACGCAGGAACAACAAGCTACCCCGGCTGCTCCATTTGTGTTAGCCCATGCTGAACAGTTGATTTGGCAAACTTTGTTAATTGGGTCCCAAGTAAATCTATTCTGGCAAAAGCACCCTCCAGCTGGGTTACTTCCAGCTGAGTTTCCGACCATCGAGCAATTAACAACGAATCCATTAGTTACAATTGGCTGGCAAGCACCTTAGCTCCACGCATAGCCACTGTTACAGTTACAGGTATCGAAATTGGCGTTCGTTCCAGGAGAGAAGGCTACACCGGTACAGTTTCTCTGGCAGACTTGGGAGGCACGAATCCAGTTGAATCCTGTGATACATAAACAATCGAGATTTCCGTTCTGTCCCGCGGTATTTGAAATTGCTGAGCAGTTCACAATAGTTCCAGTTCCTGTTGAGGTACATGCTGCGCCGTTCCATGTAAAGCCCGAGGAGCAATCACATTGAGTCAAACTCAGCGGAATTCCCGTTGATCCTGGCAGATTGGCGCAGTTGACGGCACAATCGAGTCCATTCCAATAAAATCTTGTGATGCAGTTGCAGGAGGTTGAGGTGTTCTGACTGGCTGCGTATGCGTGGTTAGCACAGTTGATCTGTGCGTAAGCTGAGAATAACAGAAAGGCTAGGCCGACGATCACCCAACTTTTCATATTTAATAAATTATTGAATCAACCGATCGCTCCCCACTATTTAAATCCTTTCCAAACCCTTGATTGTTGATGGCAAAGTGGTTTTTTTTTTCGAGAAAATTAACAAGGAGCATCACCCCCCAAAAGGGTTTTTCCCTTGGGGTTACAAGTTCAAATCATTTACATTTTAGTTACCGTGCCTCGTTCAGCTCTTTGGTCGAGTCTTCTTCAAAAATAGTCTCGTTTGGCTTCATGAAACAATGTTTGATTGGATAGCTTGCGAGTTGAGAGCTATACTTTTTTACATATTTATCAATTATGTAATAACTTTAAAAAATCATAATTTAGCCCTCGTCAAGCCAACTGATATCTGTGATTAAGATCAACTTGTTGTTACGATCTGCTTGACCTCAAAAATTTATTTTTCTCTAAAACTGTGGTGGTTAAGGATGGAATAGCCTGCTGTCTAGTAATATACCTATGTTACGTTTCGACTGCTTAGGGCCTAGATTTTATAATTTTATTTCGCGCACTGATAACCCATAATTCAACATACAAAATAGCATATCTGCTTGGCTAACTGCCAGGATTGTCGACCGGGTGGCAGAATCCTACGAAAGGAGGGGTTTAAAAAATAGGATGTCCCCAACTATTGCGTGTTTTTGAATTGCACTAATTTCGCAAGGATATTCAGTTGAAAGGAGGCCAATAACAACTGGATAGTTTCTATTTATCCACATTCATCCGGGTCTAGGGTCTCCAGCCACGCAGATGATTGAAGGACATTCCCATGAGGTGTAAAAGGACTATCCTAATCACAAAACCCCTCTTTGAAGTTAAAGTATTTACTTTATACATGCTAAGGAAGACTAAAGACCTCTTCGCCAGTTTCAACCGCCAATTGATATGTGTCTGCCTTATTAGAGAAATCTTTTATAATCGCTAAGAAAACCGACTCCTAAACAAAGAATATAAACATAACAGCGCAGCCATGCTTCTCAATCTCTGGGGTGACTAGCACACTTACACCTTTGACTAAGACGACTCCGTCCTCTCCAACCATATCTTGACTCTCCCTTATAACAAAACTCGACTCAGATTCCTCAAAGGTATGCCGCATTACACTCAGCGAAACTCTAGTAAGGCGCTCTCAACGCCCTCCTGACCAGAAGCCCACTAGAAGCTGTCAGACTATCCAAATGCACTCTCGACTACCAGCACCTAACATCTGTGTTTAGTATTAAGGACATTGAGCGGCTGTAGATATGTACATGCGAGATCATTTAGCGAGCTGCAGAATTCCCTACATCCTCCCCTTCGAAACACCTTTGCGGAGGCTGGTTGAGCTCGACCTTCGTAATGATTGCCAGATGTAGATTAATGCCATCTAAGCGATGCTGCTCTCAAGCACCTCTCCAAACTCGCCTCCCTGTCTTCTTTACAGCTGCGTAAGGATTCTGAGACTCAGATCGAAACCAAGTAGGAGCGCAAGGCTGTGCGTACATTTGCAAGCTCCCCTATTTAGAAGAGCTCAGACTGGGTAGTTCGTGGCTGATTCAGGAGAAAACTGCGTTAATGACGAGGCGGTCGCATACCTCAGCAGGCTCCTGACGCTGAAAACGCTGCACTTGGGGAGCAACTAAATAACTGGTGTTGGCTATCTGCTGATTGTGAGGAGGCTAAAGAACCTGTCGGAGCTGTCCATACGTAAGAAGTCTTCCACTCAGAGAGAAACAGAATATCGCCCTCATTTTTCGACTTCTACAACAGCAAGTTTAAAAAACATAAAATAGCCTTCTGCTTTTGATTATTTTC
>JAOXNN020230820.1:0-12538 GCA_028571205.2 Hydropsyche betteni
GAGGGTAAACAGAACAAGGGTCTGCCCATGAATTCGCTAAACCACAGAGTGTCTGCTCACTTCACTGAAATCAACAGCATATACGGAGTATAAATGCTCAAAAGAGTAATGGATTGATAACAAAGTTCGTGAGCATTCAGGATGATATCTACTTGGAACGAGGAAAGGCCACGGAAGATTAGAAGAGAACCAGGTTCGCAAGAGAGGGCTACACATATATTAGGCCATCATCCAATCCTGACGGAAGATGATAACACGTATGAATATGGACGAGCTTATTTTGAGAAAGATCGAACAGATGGATACTCTTATTATTATTTCGAGATTCTTAGAGATCAGCAATAGGATTAAAATATATAACGATTCAGTTGCAACACCTTCGTTTACTTGAGTCTTTCTATGGTTTTAGAGATACATAGTTGTCTAATTGGCGCTTTGATTCAGACTTTATCTGACGGGCTGGACCAAGTTTGATTCCAGCAAGAGTTTAAAGTTAATTAAGTTGAATGGATTATATTTTTTAGTATATTTTGTTGGTGAGAGTGTTGAAAATGCTCTAGATGTTGGTACCCTTCTTGGCAGAACACTCCATAAAGGGCATTTTATTTTATTTGGCCAGCTTAAGCCCCTCTTCCATCATAACCTTACGACTATATCGATAACATAATACCTCTTTTCCTCATCTATTTTATTTCCCACAAGGATGAATACTAATTTCTCAGATCCGAAGTTCTTGGCCTCCTCGATCCATTTCTGGATGTTTGCAAAACTCTCCCGATTGCATATATCATAGCATAGTACAGCACCAATAGCATTTTTGTAATAGCCCCTTGTTATCGATCGAAAACTCTATTGACCTGCCTACGTAAATGCATGACTACTGTGTCCCATATTTGGAGTTTGATCGCTTGGTCTTTCATTTTTATCGTTCTTGATCCAAACTCAACACCGATAGTTACTTCGTGCTTCTATCGATAACGGTTGGAAGTGAACTGTAGGAGGATGCAAGATTTCCCTACCCCAGAATCACCAATAATGATGAGTTTGAACAAATAATCGTAAGACATAATAAATATACATACTCACTGCAGTCTTATTATCATAGATAAGCGCCTCTCGTACTCTCTGTCTCTGATGCTTTTAGTTTCAATAATTTGTCTCAGTTTTAAGTTCTACTCCAAAAGCTAAATTACGATCGTGCACAACACCTCTATCTATATTCTGTGATTGTGCTGTACTCCTTATCCCAGCCTCTGAGCCTCCATTGGATAGTCGAGTTTTTATCTTTGGAAGTACTTTTTCCCTGTGGTGTTTATGGAGTTGGCGCTGTTCTATTTTTACTACCCTCTGTATTCAAAAAGTGATTATAATGTTTTAATCTTCGCTCTCTGCTTAAGGATGATAGACTCGTACTATCTTTACTTCATGAGTTGCTGCTAAGTTAACTCAGAAATCGCTCTACTGTGTTAAGCTGCCATATTATTGATTATCTATGACATCTCCTTTCCGATGGTTGAAACCTAACGCTCAGTTGTAGGACAATCTTCGCTGAAGGATGCAGCAGATAAGTGATGACCTCTTCTCTTATGAAGGACACTTTTACCTTGCAGTTCATCTATTTATCTGGATAAGTTAATAATTTGCTCCTGATCTATAAAATGCTTTTCTTTGAGCTTAGATATAAGGTTGTCCTTTTCTTTGAGAGTACTCATATTTATCTGCAGATTGTCTTCAAGAAAATTGAGTCTCTTTTTGGCTGAGTCACAGTTTCTCTGGAGCTATTTATTTTCCTTGTATATTGATCTGAAGTCTTAGAGTTTTGAGTCTGTCTCTAGGAGTTCATTTTCCAATTATGCTATTTTCTGCTCATAGCTATTCTTCATTAGTTAAAACTTGTCCATAAGCCTGACTTTTTACAGACTCAAAAAGTGTATTCGATCGGTTTATGGTTTTTCCCTTAGTGTCTACAACTCAGTGCTTAAGGATATATTCTCGTTTCTAAGCCTTGCTAACTATAGTCTCAATTATTTAGAGTTTTGGTCGGAAATGCTTAGGGAATTTCTAACTTACACTAGTTCATGCTAAGTACTCTCCAACTGATTCTATAACTCTTCGATTCTGGCTAGTAGAGTGTTAGCTCTACCAGAGGGCTGAGGTTGTTAGTGCTCAGGGAGCATAATGAGAGCATTTTTAATCATTACCATGAATACTTATTGGTGTTCGTTGGGCAATTCCATAATCCGAGTCAGCAAATCCTTTTTGCCTTCACTCAATATTAATGTGCCTAAAACAACTTCGATAAGTTTGACAACTTCTCTTAGGCTTCCTGCACAGAGTTCAGCTACGCTTATGTCAACCAGATTTGAAATGTCTTTGTACATTATTTTCTGAAGATAGGTTTACAGGGACGCCAATATGGTTTTGATCGCATTGATTTTGAATCGGAGGGTGGGTTGTTCGGGGAAAGATAGAGGAATCTGCAAGGTGAAGTGGGGGAGGGAGGAGAGTATTTTGAAAATAGCTCTACCGTCTGTGAGATCGTTGAGAGTGTTGATAGGAGGGTCCATCGCATAAGTGCGCATCCAGAGGATTACCGCAGACTCAATAGCTTAGATATCATTAGAGATGGATTCTTAGGTGAGCATTTTGAATAAAAGTAATTGAACGTTATTAAAATTGGCCTAACACTATCCTATTGTAGGCTGAATAATAGTGGGTATTTTTAATAAATATTAAAGGGAATGCTGGTTGAATGAGTTCGCATAATTTAGATTTATATAGAATTTTGCAGATGCGGCTGGCACGTGTTTTAGCTCTTCTGTTATTGGCATCGGTTCTCGCAAAAGAGGCTGCCAGAGTTAATCCGAGTCCCTAGAGATACTAGGCGGAGGCAGAGGATATTCGGTTGGCCATTACATAAAGGCTCACTATTCCTCTTGCTGGAGCTATCTCACAAGAGATAATATACTAACCTTAAAACTCTGGAGTGTGCAGGTTTACTTAGACTCAAACGAAGTACAGGCAGATTGCCTCCAAAGCCCTAGATGTGAAATAAGGTTCTATCGTCACGTCTATTCTGACACTCCAAAGTCACCAACTGGTGTTCACTATTGACCAGTTCTTCTATCTTTCAGTGTACTCTTTGAAAACAGAATCCATGCTTTCGGAGCAGATTACCTCTCGAAAGCTCACCCAATAGAATTCAACTTCAAGTGCGTCCAATCCCAGGCTTGTAGCGACGCCAGACGAGAGCGTAGTATATATTCTAAGTACTTATGGATACACTTACTTTTACGTGGATTCACTTTCTACTGAAATGAAACAAGTTTCTTAAACAGCGCTTTCTACGGAGCTCTTTGCAGCTTATGCCTTTCAAAATTTCATATTAATCGCTGGAGGCCAGTCGGGGGTAATGATTTATAGGATATAAACGACCCATAATCTAAAACTTGCCTACACAATAGCAAAGATCAACTGTGTCGATATGAAAATTGATCAATAAAGGCATCTTTTGTTTGCTCTCGACATAACTAAAGGAGTGACTGTTTATGACTTGAAGGACCCAGCCAAACCATAAATGGTAGACACCATCAATCTATCAAGTATAACATCCGAGAACTCAAATATCGATGTATATGGTAGAACTATCTTGGTTAAGTTTAAAAGAAACCAACAGAGTATCCTTGCTGAAATCAACTACGACTACAATCTCAAAACATGGACATTCATACGATACTTTAAGTTCAAGTCGTCTATCAGTGAAATTCACTTACTGGAAACTCATTTCATTGTGCTTGGGAGCGAGTTCCTGGGTATCTTTCCAGTGGGTATCCACCCCAAGCTGATTAAAAAGTAGTTGAACGGATATTTGGCTCTGTCTCCTATAAAAACTGCTCAGGTCTATCAGGCTCCTTTCTTCATAGGAGTAACCTAAAACTAAATTGTACTCGGAGCGTTGGATTTCGCCCAGTACTAAACTATAGAATGCCGCTTGGACGAAAACTCCACTCTGAAGAAGATCACCTACAAAGCTAATTTAACATCATGTAACAGCGAGCAATCTGATAGTGAGAGGCTGTACTATAAGTACTGCGAATACGAGAAAGACTTCATAATAAAGAAAATGGAGATAGTGGCTAGAGCAGACATCGCCAACCTAATTTGGATTCTGTTCTTGGTATTCCTATCTTTGTTTTTGGCTGGAGTCTTATTCCTGTTTGTGTAATATTGTGTCTAATATAGTATGAGAGCGAAAAAAGTGTCCAACATAAGAAAGCTGTAGCTAGAGTTTGAGCAGAAGCGGACTAATATAGCGTTGCCCTCAACTGCGAGAGGCATGGATGTCAGAACTTGAGTGATATATGCACCATCATAGAATAATTATCTGGTTCTAGTGGTTTTGATGGTCCTTCAGTCGTTTGGAAATTTTGGTGTGTTGTCTCTGGAATATTTACTCTATGTCTGATTTGAGTTTGCTTGAGGACTGGTTTAGCCTGTTGCCTGCTCTAAGTCTGTCAGAAGAGGCAGAGGATTTCAATTTGGAGGTGTTTTCGAAAGAGGGTTTTTAAAATATTTTTAATCTGAGCTCCTAGAAGAAATTTCTCTATGTAACGGCATTGGTTGGTTTGATGTTCTATTTTTAAACGAGTTGAAGCTTATTGATTTAACTTTTCAATCTCTCAACTGTCTCTAAATTGAAATTGCAAAGCGATACATTTGGACGTTATAAACTATTTGAGCTTAGAGGCCGTCTGAATACCTCCTAGATTTAGATAGAAAACACTTAGTAAGATCGAAACGCCGATGCTTCGCAATGGTAAATCTACTCGTTCATCTCAGAAACTAGAGAATTGATTTTCGATAAGTCTAGCTGCTACCTTTATAATTTTTCAATCGCTACTGCTACATTAGTAAGATATGGTTAGAACTGGCTGGCCATATGCTTGGATACTCTTTTGCCTTGAAGTTGAATGAGGACAACAAGCTAAGCCAATACCTCAGTAAGTTATTTCTATTTCTTTTCGAATATTGTTTTTAACCGATGTTCCTACTGTCTCAGCTATTTTAGTAATGCTGCTGTTTCTTACTATCGATAAGCCAACTTTTACTCCCTATCCTGCACCATATTTTTTAGTCTAACTAGGCCTTTTTACATGGTCTTTAATTCGTGATTTTTATGCATTTAAGCTCTCTACAACCCCAACACTCTCCAACAACTAAAACAGAACAACTATTCTCGCTATTGTGACTCAGTAGTACTTCTAGCCACCTATGTATGAGTCAGCCTCACCTTCCTCTTCTTTATTGTACTGTTCACTCCAGAATATGACTTGGCATGACCGAAATTTCGGGTACCCTCCTCAAGGAGCTGACGCAATGTTTACTGTGGCAGTTAAGTAAGGGAACTGCAGAAGGGGCATTTATACATCCGCTAGTTGGATGTTTTAAGTTTGGTACTGATGCAGGATACACAGGGGTGATGGGCGCAGTTTAGAATGACTATTTTGTTGATGATTTGGTCGCAAACTGCACAATGAAGAGTATTGGTTTGCATGAAGTTCGTTGAAATTAATATTATAACTTGGATGAACAATGGGTTTGAAATGGATTGTTGGAATTGATAGGAAATATGTACAAGGCGGTTGATATGTGGTATTATAATAATAGAGAGGGATGATAAAATAAAAAGCATAAGTGAACCCAAAGTAGCTAAACAAAGAGAGACTGAAATTAGAGAGCAAATTCAAGGATGTGTACATATACGCAGCTGTAAACATCGATAGCTGCCTAAACTTAGTAGTTCCTCGTAGCAAAAAGATAAAGTAAACACTAGAACTTAATAAGCTGCCTGCAGATTTTTGTTAGAAGCTTAGGAAAGAGAAGAATTTCGTAAGATTGATATTAAACTTAGAGGATATGCTTTGACGCAGAGATCCAGAAGTTCATCCATAAAAAATAACTTACCACTGACTTTAGGAATATGAAGAAGCATGTGTACGAGGCCTTGGAGCAGTTTATCATCGACCGTATTTACAGGCACGTCCACTAGCAGAATCTGAACAAGGAGTATTCTCAAAAGGCCAAATAAATTTAGGAAATCTTCTTGGACAGGATAAACTACTTGCTGAATAGCGTAAACGACAACAAATGAAGGTTGCATAGGGATTTAGGGTTATATGTATTATATTTGTGTAACAGAATATGGAAAATCTGAGAGGGAGCCATTTCTAGCTTGGCCACATGAAAAGTAAGGAGCCTTAGACGTAGATAACCCGGCTTCTATATATACAAGAGACTACCCTCCTAAAAAGTCTGAGTTCGACGGAAGTGGATTAGGAAAAAATCCGTTTAGAAGTAGTAGCTTAGGGGGGATGAAGGCCTAGGCCAACCAGTTTGTAACCATGAACAACATAAAATATAAGGAGTGGAAGAATGCGGAGAGAGCACAACTAGATGAGCAGAAGGCACACGATCTGAAGACGCATCACTTTTCACTGGGTAACTAGTAACTAATGAAGGCAACTACAACAACAGGTTAGGCCCAACAACAACCAACCAGTACTTCCACAACCCTAAGGCCATATCTAACGAGGCTGGGCAAAACTCAGAGGAGCAGAAGAACAAGATGAGGGCTCATCATCACAATTTTCAATAGGTTCCGATAGGTTAATTTAGCAGGATAAAACTTTGATGTCTTCTGTGTACAATCAGGAGTACAAAAAGAAAGTGGGAGAACCTTTTCACGCTCCAATCAACGCGAATGATATTCGGGAGACTCACATTATTTTCGGGAAGGATAGGAACTATATGGTGACTACTAATGCTCAAGACTATGACAAGAAGGATCTGACACATACTGCTAAGGCAAATGTTCAGGCGGCTAACCTTGTGCTGGGGAACTTCAAGAATAGTTTTGAAACGACAAGCCAAATGTATCATTACGAGCAGCCGATGTCGAAAGCATCACTACCTTAACAGACTTTGAAATAACTGCGAGGGACTCACTTTAACTTGGGAAATAATAACACTGGGTACGGCACTGAATCTAACAAATACCAAGCGCATAAGGATTTCCAACCTAATAAGCCATTCAATCCTCAACTGCAGACAAGCAGCCCTTTTGCACCGAATAACAAGTTTTACGGGTCGACTACTAGTAACAGGTAGCTACCTCAACGACCACTCTCAAACATCGTAGGCAATAAACCGAATATGAATGGAAATAATTTTAAGCTTGGGTACCAGGGAAATTCTTACGTGACTGAGTTCGCTAACAGGTACGATGGGGATAATGCAGTTACACATAGAAGCAGAATGGTATGCAGCACCGAGCTAATCGACAAGAGCAAGAAGGAGAGGGCTTTTTGATCGGGTCGGATAAAAACGACTATGTTACTACTCATAGGGCTAACTACACGACAAAGAATTTAGGTGATGCAGCTCCATAAACTTCAGGCAGGAACTTCCGTGATCACAACTTCAAGGTAGGAAATGTGGACCAGAAATACATAACAGTATACCAAGATGAATACAGGGAAGATCAGAACCATAAGAGTTCGATGTTCCACAAAGTTCTGTTTCAGCCCTGATGAGAATACTGATAACTGGCCTGCTGATCAATATTGTGATCGGTATTAATAAATTATAATGAAGAGAGGTTGTGTAGGTGATCATTGAGATTAGAATTACTGTGCCCTGTTGGGTAGAAATGATTTGAAATGGAATAGTGCAATAGAGACCATACATATAGTAATGAGGGTGCCGAAAAGAATGGTAGTTTTAAACTAGTTTTCGACTAGAGCCTAGAGTTTGATTAGTTAGTCGTATCTATAAGCGAGAATCCGTGAGTTAAGAGTGGAAAGCAACTGTTACTGAGTATCTATTTATTTGTGAAACTATTGTAATTGAGCACTGTTAGCTATTGAACTGCAGTTGCCAACCTACTTAAAATCACGTGTACTTGGCAACCAGATAGAATAGTGTAGAGAACTGAAAGGGGTTGCTACTTCCAGTTCGTGATGCAAATATAGTAATAGCTGCTAGAGAAGGCCGTGCCTTATATGAAAGGTTTATGGGTTTTAGACGTGGTTGAGGAGTAATTAGAGAGAAGAAGCTAAGACTACTATAGACCAGAGAATATTTAGAGTAGGAAGAAGTAGTCTGTGATTGTTTGTGGTTCGACTGCTAGGAAGTACTTTTAGTTGTTGTCTGAGTAGCAACAAGAATACTTAGGAATACTCCCAGGCATTCCCTCCTTTAATGATGTATCTCCATAGAAAGGGGAATGGTGAAGGCACTGTATATGAGAGTCAGCAAAATAGTTATGATCCCCATCAAAGTTAGCAGAGTATTATAAATTAGCTGCAGTTCGAGTAAACCTAAATCACTAATGCACTTCTTTAGAACAATAAATGGAGAATTAAAGGGTAGGTAATATCATTGCATACACCTTCTGAGTAGGCAGCAGGGGTATTTCGTAGACTATTATTAACTCATTTATTCCTTCCAATGGCAATTCGGAGAGGAGCACCTCGTATTATAAAACAGCTTATTGTATGTTTCAAGAAATAGAACCTTGATTTAGGATATCTTGTAAGTAGTTCTGCCGACATTGTTCACTGGGTTGAGCGGATCGTGAATTATGAGCTTCGGATGTAGATCCTAAATATTTAGCACATTACTTGAGTGTTGGGAAGTGGAAACACGTTATACACTGGCTGTTACTTGTAGTTAGGATCATATACTAGGATGGACTTACAGATATAGTCCATCTGGTAGCCATAAAAATGCAAAAACTCTAGTAGAAGCTGACCCAAACTGTGAGGGTGGGTTTTATCGATGGTCGTAGACTGCAGAAGGGCGACAACCATGAGTGCGATGGAGTAGCTGCCTAGCCCACCAGTGTAGGTGTCATTCAGATAGCGACTTTGCATGAACTTTTTGATCACCAGAGTGAGTGGTCTCATGAGTGGCTGCTGTTTGATAAACTAGCTGAGCAAACAGTTGCAACGAAGACCATTGTGAAAGGCAGTTTGAAAGGTGATATCGACTCTTCGGCAGAGGAACTGTTGTGACATTTGTATTTTTATTATGGGGATGCTCGCATTGCTGATGAATTTTATTTCTTTGAATTTGCTGGGATCCTGTGTTAAATAGACCTTACGTTAAAGAGGCTTTTGTCTTTTTAAAGTAACTGGAATATTGAGGAAGGTTGAAGAGTAGAGCTGATTACGATATCGATGTCGCTAGACTACAGGCACAGCCCTGAACTTTGAGATCCGTAAGTAGAGATGGAAAGCTTTTCTTTTGAGAACTTGCTAGTTAGTGTTTAGCCTATTGTCCTTACAATCTCTTCATTTACGGCCTGTAGATTCTTGCATTTATTGGTTTAACTTTAGACAAAATGTAAGATTTATTGAGTGAGCACTTTAATCAGTATTTCCCTGGGAACAGTCCAGTTCGATGCTACGAACTCATAGTAGAACTTGGACGCGGGAGGAGAGCTCTACTTCAATAGCTTCACTTCGCCTTAGATTTTAGATAGAGCAGCCCATTTCTGCCTATTGGCTAGAATGACCTACTTGAGTTGCAGCTATTTTTAGGCAATTTACCTCTATTTTTATTTTTATTTTTATCTCTATCTCTACCTTTACTTCTATTTCTAGCGTTCTCTTTACCTTTCTCGCTCTCTCTTTTCTTTAGAACGCTATTTGTCTCGCTACTTTTATTTTTCCCTGTCTTTGTTGGGTTCTTTGGTGACTTGGGAAGAGTCAGCCTTTACAATCGGGCTCTTTATGGTTTTGTTAGAAGCCTTCTTTTAAAACTTACTCACTGCTTTGTCCTTCTCTTTAACCTTAGACGCTTTCACTATGAAGTTGGGTTTGCTCTACTTGGGAGCTACCTATTTTATCTTTACGCTCGTATGGAACTGGCTCGTTATTGATTTGCGTGGCTTTACACTAGCCTTATCTTTATCTCTCTCCGCCTCTTCCTTCTTATCATCATCAGAAAGCTACTAAATTTATTCGAGCTTTTTATCAGTGTTCTCTTCCTTAGAGTCCTTCCGATGAGTGCATTCGTCGAAGTCCTCAACGTACTCTTAAACGGCGTCATCTTAGTCGTTTTAGATGACCTCCTCCTTCTTTTTCTATTTTTCCCTCTCTTTTGTTTTGGGTTTGGATATTTAAATAATAAGCTGCTTCAGCTCATCGTTGTTAAGGTAGTCGATGGGAGTCTTATTTTACTTGTTTTTGATATTGACGTTATTAATCTTACCAACCAGCAGACGAATCAGCCTCTTCTGCTTGGCTATTTTGGAAAAGCTCTTTCTGCACACAATGTGCATAATAGTATCGCCGTCTTCTGTTAGAATACCTAGATTAGCTCCTTTTTAAATCAGTTTCTTTGCTATTTTTTAGTGCTCCTTTTGTATTGCGAAAACTAATGCAGGCAGTTTCTTTGCCACTTCGATGTTAGCCTGGGTTAATGATTTCCTACCGTCAGCATCTTTTAAATCAACAACTCAGCCGCATCGTAGTTCTCTGAGTCGGCGTTCATAATATAAAAAAGGCTGTGATTTCCTTGTGAGTCCCTGGCGTCTGCTTTCGCGCCGTTTTAAAGTAGGCAGCGCACCAAGGATTATTGGCCAGATACACAGGCAGCCATTAATGGGGTGCGATCGTCTGAGATAATAAGTGAGATACTGAGAGTGCAATTTGGGTTAGCCTTTTTCTGTCTCAGAAGAATGAACAGACACTCAGTATGTTGCTTCAGAGTGTTATAATTGGTAATACAGATGAAGATGGCCTGGTTGAGGTCATTTTCTTAAAACTCGGCTGATGAGAGGCATTTTTCGACGGCATCGAGGTTGCCTTCAGCGACTCTTTGAATGAGTTTTTGCAGATCGTTATCTGATTGAATGAGAGTATTTACGAGAAGTGGTGGAGAGGGTAGTCTGGCTGAACGTACTGTTCATCACTGGTGCGCTTTTGAATTTATTATTAACCCTCCCTATTACCAACCAAGCTAAACGTATTCCATAGCCACATAAACATATCAATATACCGTTCTGCAATATTTTAATTGAGACGAAAACAGGGTGATTTCCGTTGTTTGGAGATAGGTATAAAATGGCAGAAGAACAGCATTCTTCTATAATAGATGGATAGGAACAGTTAGGATACGCAGCAGTTGGTTAGAAGCAGAGGGAAGGCTCACTACGCTCCTAGTGGCCTCAACAATCTGACCCTGTCGAGTGTGTTATAAAACAGAAGCAACTCAACCAAGCTGCCTTTCAAAAAACACCTAAAGAATAGTTCTACTCATAACCCTGTCGACAACATAGACTTGAGCAGTCCTTTGGACCAGCTGAAGAGTAGGTTAGTGGGAATAAAACGAAAGCACGCACTTTAGAAGTCAATGCTGATGAGAGTACCAAACAAATTAGATGTAGGTTATTGAGCAGAAGTCTATCAAAATTCAGCAAATCAAAGAGTAGAGGAAACGCATCGAGCAACAGAAGTAGATGCTGTTAGGTAGGATAAACGCTTTAAAAGATAAGCTTGCGATTCTGAGACATAATAACTAGAGGATGAGGGGCAGCTATAACTAAGAAGAAGAGGATGTAAACTCAGAATACATTGATTCAGTGTTGATGGCCATGGAATATCAGGGAGGATACGAGATCAATGTGGACAACATGACATACGAGGAGCTGTTGCAACTTGAGTAGCGAATTGGGAATGTTAGTAAAGGACTAACTTCATAGCAGATAGGCTGCCTCCATAAATACTAGTACCAAGGATCGGATTCTACAGACAAGTATTTTATAATTAAGGTAGTTGTACAATCTGCTATGAGAACATACTGAAAGGCAGCCAGATAACAAAATTTCAATGTGGTCATCTATTTCATTCGGAATGCATAGTGGACTGGCTGCAGAAGGAAAAACGATGCCCCATCTGTAAGCAGGAAGTTGTTCCCAGTTGTTAGCAGAACAGTTGAGAGTATACTGAAATACTTTATATTTAAATGTAAATCATTAGTGCATCAACTAAATATAATGGTGGTGTTACTTAGAAGCTCATCTTCGTTGATCATTTCTCTGAATCCTTCGATAGAGATAAATCCGTTCTCTCCGTGCTAATCCAGTAGTCCTTTGGAAATACCCTGCAAGTACTACTAAGTAAACATCTTCCTGATTCCTTTTCTATTGAGCAGAAGATCGAGAGTATGAGTGATGTCGTCTGTACCCAGTTTGTAATCGTTGTCCCAGTCAAACACCCTGAACATATATTTGTATTTCTCCTAGATGTTAGTGGTCATATGAAACACTGTCAACATGTCGATGAGTATTTACAAGCTCAATCTCTTTTGATTGGATCTCATCATCTGTTATTCAACCAGTTGTCTGATTCTGGGGTAGTAGGGGAACTGTCTGAGTAAAAGAAATTAATCGAGCCCTGAGATTTCTATGGTTGAGGTTCCCTTTCTATCCAGCCTAGTGAATATGGCCTTGAGGTACATGAACTCCTATTAG
>JAOXNN020230829.1:0-12537 GCA_028571205.2 Hydropsyche betteni
GATTAATTACATTTTAATACTTGTCTGTCAGTTTAGTGCTTTAATAGGTTGTTAATAAAAGAGTACGTTATTATTGTGCATTTCAACACATGGGAAAATAGGCATCAAAGTCCAAAACAAAAAACAAAACTTTCCAGAAGAAGTTTATCAACAACTCCAAATCCAACTCATCTACCAACCCTAACAGAAAGACCACAGCTAATACAGGCGGTACTCACAACACCTTCAGAACGAAGGCGACAATCAATCGTCTCAACATGTACAACTAAAAGCCAGATAAGTACTGAGATCATCTATTTAGAACCAAAATGTACGAGAGACCCAAAGAGTCAGCCAGAGTCCAGCCGGATAGGAGATGGTTCGGTAATGTTCGTACGATTGACCTGTGGGCATTGGAAAAGTTGAGGATTGAGATGGCGAAGAAGGAGGATAACCCTAGGAATGTACTCATTACTAAACGACAAATACCTATGACGCTGCTCAGTGACCCTGTGAAGTAAAATAAGGTGAGGCTTCTGGATGTTGAAACATATGAGGACACATTTGGACCCAAGAGTAGGAGGAAACGGGTCAAAATCAATACCAATAACCTAGAGGAGATGGCTACTGTCATAGAGGAGAAGCAGTCCAAATACGAACCTGAAAAGGATAGAGATATCCAGAGAGAAGAACCAGCTGAGAAGGAGGAGAACAGAGATAAACGGATGTCGGCAGGACAGAGCAAGAGAATCTGGTAGGAGCTCTACAAGGTGCTGGATTCCTCAGATGTAATTGTGCAAGTACTCGATGCGAGGGATCCAGATGGTACCCGATCGAAGGTTCTTGAAGAACACATAAAAAAGAACTGTCCACATAAGCATGTAGTATTGTTGCTCAATAAATGCGACTTGGTACCAGTGTGGGTGACAGCCAAGTGGGCCAAATTATTTTCGAAGGATTATCCTACTATTGCCTACAGAGCCAGTGTGAGTAATCCGTTCGGAAAAGGAGCTTTGATCAACCTGTTCAGACAGTTCGATAACTTTCATAGAGACAAAAAGTCAATAAGTATTGGTTTTGTTGGATATCCGAATGTAGGGAAATCTAGCGTAATAAACTCCCTTAAAGAGAAGAAGGTATGTAAAGCAGCTCCTATTCCAGGAGAGACTAGGGTGTGGCAGTACATTTCACTCACCAAAAGAATATATCTGATTGACTGTCCAGGAGTAGTGCACATGACTGAAGGCAAGAGTGATATTAATAGTGTGTTGAGAGGATGTGTCAGAGCTTAGAGAATCGATGACCCTTCCTATTACATCGCCTAACTATTAACAAGAGTTAGGCCAGAGCAGATGAGAAGACTGTATAATGTTGAGAACTGGACTGATGAATAGGACTTCTTGACGCAGCTGTCGTTCAAAAAGGGAAAGTTGAGGAAGGGAGGTTAACCAGACGTTGTGGCAACTGCCAAGATTCTGCTGATGGACTGGCAGAGAGGTTAAATTCCTTTTTATAACCTACCACCAGGCTTCACTGACGATTACCATGCCCACATGTACAATATTTGTAATAAAGCCATGACAAACCCTTCGCAGAGCTCAAAGAGGAATAGTTCAATCAAATAGTAGATAAAGAGGTGGTTGACAAACCAGCCTAACCAATTGAAATATAAGTTGAGAAGTAATGATAGAGTGTAATTCTTAAATAACCATAAATGCCCTCATTAAATTTATACAAATTTTATCATCATCTTCCAAGCATGATGGAGGTTTCGACCGATACTTTATAGGCTTCGATGTAGTTGACTGGGAATATCCAGAATAGTGGATTGAAAGTGCTTCTTAATCGCTCCTTTAGTGAAATAGAAAAACCGGCATTCTCTAATAATCCCACAAACTCGTTTTAATACACAACCTGTCCGAAATCTATGGAGGTTACTCTTTTAATTAGTGGTTTGGCCCATTCAACCAGCTGGTTCTTGTTTTTGTTTAGAGTCAGCAGGAATATTACACGTCCTCCCTTCTTCAGTATCCTATTAACGATCTCCAAAGCCTTCTCTCTGTTAGGCATGAGCATAAAGCTAAAGCTAAAGAACACAATATCGTATTATTTGGTATCCAACTTCTCTATTTTATAGAAATCCATCTCATGAATCTGTACGGTAGAGTCTCCCTCGAAGTTCTTCCTACAGGCCTACACGTAACCAGGGTTAATGTCTACTGCTACTACACGTAATCGATCAGGAAGTGAAGGCTTGATCTTTTTTAATGGTGTTCCTGTGCCCACTCCGACATCCAACATTAGTCGATCTTAGTTTTTCAATTTGAATTTGTCCATCATCAGTTTATGGGCAACTACAGTAAGAAAAGTACTGATAAATAGGTCATAGAGGGTGGCTGCAACCCAGAGAAGTAGCTACTTCAACTTCATGATTAAATTATAATAATAATCATTAAGAGTTGAGGTGGAGGATAGTGGCTAGTTTCCTGTACTCGAGATTGTTGATGTCCACTGACTATCTCAGCATCAGGGTCACCATGTAGTCGAGGGCTTGATGTCCAAGATCTAGCTATTGCTGGACCAGTATTTATGCGAATTTGGTTTTGGATAGAATACATTTGTGGTTTACTTGGGTTGCGATGGTTTGGGTTAGGAGGTTATTGTACTGTTTGAGCATCTGAATAGGGGAGGGATGTACTTGAAAGACGCTAGCGTGCACCTTCTGTTGCTACTATTAGGAAAGGATCTTGTATTTGGGAACCACCTGTTAGAATATGGCTTTGACTAGTCCACACTAAGAAGTCCTGAGATAATGTAAATGGGTACATCTTGGCATTGTAAAATACTATGGGATCATTTTGATCTTACACTAAGTAGCGACTTAGAAGTATGGCCGTCTACTCTGTTTTAACGTTAAATGGGTTTTTCAATAGAATATTGATGATTTAACCGATAGATATGGTACCTGCCTCAGTATCCAGCGACCGAGTAGCATCCTCCATGGTAATCTTCTTGTCGATGAGCTTATACCTAATTTATTAACCGATAGCAGCTACCTAACTCTTGTTAACTTTATATCTCTTCAAACTGTAGTGTAGGTTCTTCGTTGCGTCACTATCATTGTAGCTTACTACTGATCTGAGGGCGACTGGCTTATTTTAGATGGTCGAAATCAATACTTAAGGTTGAGTGACTCCTCTGGGTCTCATAATAGGGCTGTAGTTCTTATCTGCACTGAATTCAGAACCAATACTAGGTTTAGACTACACTTTCTTCTAGAAAGATATATCTCGTTTGTGGGCAGTGGCCTATCCAGCATACTGTTAGGGTTTGAAGTCAAGTGGTCGGATCTCTCCCTCTTCGAGAGGCCTCCAATAGGATAGGAGAGTAGACAGATACCCTATTTACTTCTCCAGCTTGAATATATGGGTCTTCTTACTATCAATCTCAGCATTAAAAGCTGTAAGTTCAGCCTCAAACCTCCTTCTTTAATTTTCTCTCACCTACTGAACACGAGTTCTATTTACATCCCTCTCCAACTCTAACTGTTGGATAAGTTAATTGTTTTGATGCCTAGATTTATCCAGCTATTGACTGATCTTTCGAATGGTGGAATTGAGATTGAACTCTATGTTTTACCTATCGGCCAGACAATTCTATAGGTACTCTACTCTCAGCTTCCCCTCTTCAATAGTCTCCTAGCATTTAATTAGTTAGGCTTCGTAGTCTTCGTTAACTCGATAGCTTTATTACTGGGTGACTGATCTCTTCTTGTAGCTGGTTATGTCATCGTACTCTGCTTCGGGACTGTATTATCAAATAGTTACTTCACTTCCTGGTATATCTAGACGAGTTTGGCGGTTAGACGCTCGGTCTACATCTTGTACTGATCTCTTTCAGCTGTCAACTATTGGATGTCGGTGTATTTCACTGCTCGACGGGCTTCAACAAGGTCATGATTGGTGAGTTAGAGTTCTGCATTATTAAGGGAGTACTTTATTTGAGCTTCTGATACTGACGCTTCACTCCATTAACTACATGGTTGGAGCTGCCTGGACTGCTGCTCCAAAATTTATCGTTAGAGAACTGTGCGTCCAGTTGCTTGGCATACTCTACTCCTTTTCTCTACGTATCCTCCACCTTACCTTTTATATTTCGTTCTGAGCTTTCTGTAATCGTAGCTAATCCTGCAGCATAGCAACCTCTTTTCTCAGTACAAGGTTCTCCTCATATAACCGTTCGGGAGAGGCATTCACTCTGGCAGGCACTAGCTTGCTAATTTGTTATCTTTGGCTCATAAAGTTGCTGACTAAGAGGCTCCTCTTATTACGGAGGAGATCCGACCCATTAACTTCTCTCTCCAGTCTATGTTACCACATTCTAACCTTTTCTTAAAACTGAATTTGTTAAGTTGAGCATGACTGGGCCGAGCCATGAGTATTGGTTTTGCACTTTTTGCTCTGATGTACATTTAATAATATTTTTATTGGTCTTGTGAGTCAGCCTTATGTGTAATTAATAAATTAGAATATGCTATTGGTTTAAATGGGTACAGCTGCAGATGCGTTCCTTGAAGAAGGTCCTACCTGCTCTTCCAACGCCAAACAGCGGGAGGCAGCCATGAGTCGCCAGTTCGAGCTCTTCAACGAGCAGATGAGGAAGTTCCTGGAGAACCCCAAGAGTGGCAGCAAAGTCGAAGTAACGAACTGCGGGGAGTTCCCGGAAGTCAACTGCGCGATGTTCGACGACGACTTCGGCGGAGGGTTCATGAGCGAAGGCAACTTCTACTCCATCTGCTCGCAGGTGAGGCTCAACCGAGCGCAGTACTCGATCACAGTGACTTCGATGCCCCTCAAGAACGGGTTTCCCATCTTTCCGAAGTCCAAGCAGTTCAAGCTCCTGCTCTGCCGTTACTTCAACCACCTCAACGCCACTCGCAGGGACGGCACGTTCTTCGTCAACCCCTTCAGCGGCAACATCATCTTTCGGCTGTCTAACACCCTTTCTGTTAGGAACTTCTAGGAGCTTATCGCAAGGACCAGACTGGGACTGGAGTACATCCAGGTCGAGCTGGCCACTGCTCTCAGCCAGGTGAGGATGTACATGCCCAGGATCCTCGAGCTCATCGAGTAGGTCGGCAAGGAGCTCAGCAAATTTCCAACAAAAACGCGCTCCCTCAAGGCGATGGACACCTCAGCCAACAGCAGGCTGGTGCTCATAGAGCAGGCGATACGGCTGAGCTCCTACGAGTTCGAGTTCATGTTCAATAAGAGCATATCGGAGCACCTGAACAAGACTTAAATAGCCCAGCGGGTGGATTTATCGAGGCAGAAATACATAAAAGACAACAAGCTGTCCCATGAGCAGGGGAAGAATATTAAGCGACTCAAGGATAAAATGGCCACTTACAACGAGTAGCTCTCCAGCGACAAACTCACCTACAGAGAAATAGTCGACTTTCTCAAGCCGCACGAGTCTCGGTTCGTTAGGAGCCTCACGTTCGCACGATCGAGGTCCATCCATCCCACCTAAAACACTTGCATCTACTCCAGAATACAGCTACTGCAGAGCATTGACCTCAAATGGAGACAACTGGATTCGGGAGGCTTCTGCGACATCTACGTTGCTGAGGCTCGCTTCGCGTATCTCAACGAAGAGGATGAGCACTATGGGTAGCGACAGTTTCTGAGAACGAACGCTGTGTTCACCAAACTGATCGTTAGAAAGGTGTAGAAATAGTCGACCTAGCAGTCGAAGCTGTAGCACTAGAGGAACGTCCTCTCCACCTTTAAGAACTCCCGGTGCGTCAACATCCAAAGGTTCCTCCAGTGTTCGCAGCTGGCTCCTTCCGAGGGCCTGCTGATGGAATTCTCTCCGCACAGATCTCTCTTCACCTACAGGAAGTCCTGCAAGGACATTCACTCTCTGCTCACCAAGCTCTACTTCCTCTCGCAGATCGCCCAGGCCCTGCGCTTTTTGGCTATCAAGAGAATCTGCCACCTGGACGTGAAGCCCCAGAACATGCTCATAAGCAGGGGCCTGGTTGTGAAGCTGTCGGACTTCGGGTAGGCCTACAGCGAGGAGGTGTGTGACGATGGTAATTGTCTGCTCATATAGACTATCACCCGGGCTTCACGATGCCCTACGCCTCTCCCGAGGTGTTCTACTCCATCATTCCTTTCAGCGAAAAGCTCGACGTCTACAGCTTCGGCGTCCTGCTCTACGAGATGCTCTTTGACGGGTTCCCGCTGGAGCTGCGGAAGCTCAAACTGGATGAGCCGACCGACAAAATAGGAGACGGGTTTGAGATCACCAATACCCTGCCGTAGAAGGGGTAGACCTACGGCCCCAAACGGCTGATGTGCTACCTGTACTCGCTGAGTCTGAAGTGCCTGAGCAAGGACCAGTGTTCCCGACCGAACTTCGAGTGGATAGAGCTCATTCTGAAGGAGTCGATATCCTACTTGGAGTCAGTTTACTGATGAATTAATAAAGTGTTTATATTGCTGTGCTTAACTTCGGTTGCAAAATCAGCTCTTAATAAAGTCGATATAAGTGTTATCTGAAATTATAATGAGCTACTGTGGACTGGGTGCAATTTGTAATTATCTCTGCTGACTGATTGTCTAGGATTGATTGGCTTAGTTAGTTATTGCATTTTGACTATTTCTTGCATTTATTCTACTAAATACTTGACACTGTAGTGCTATTTTAATCTAAAAGAAACTGATGTTTGTTTATCCATCATGTTTACACGTATTAATTCAAATTTCTCACAAGCAATCAAACCACTAACTTCCTGCTACTTTACACGCTTAAGTCAATATTATCCAAAATAAATCACTGCACCTTACGCTGTGGGATGCTCTATTTTATGGCGGCTTACCAAGTTTAGCCATTGTAAACTCGGCATATTATCTAGAACACGTGGTTCACGGCCAAATGGCAGTTGCTCTTGAGATCGATATACTTGTCCAGAGGGAATCGGGCAGTTTCTATCTTGTTGGCCACTGCGAAATCGTACGTGATTTTGGGCAGCCTGTTGTGATCTACCAGCCCTCCTATGATGTAGATTTTCCTGCGTAAGAGGACTATTACTTGGGGTCGAACTACTCAATCTCCTTTTCGGCGTCTCCCGTCAAGTACACCAAGGACTCCCTTTCGTAAGTGTCGATCAAGGAAGGGGTCTAGATGCCGACACCCCAGTTGTGGGCACAGTACTTCTTCTACAACACTTATCGCAGACTGGCTACATTAGCTCGCGTTTACGGGTGACGGACGTCAGAACTATGAAGCACGACTTCTCTACTCTCCTGTTGAAGGAGTGGCAGTGCCCTAACTGTCTGTACATACTGTTCCTCTCCTTCTCCGTCATCTGAGGGAAGAACTGCAGATCGATGACTACCTTCATGCCGTGCTGCAGCTTCTCCAAGTACTAAAGCTTTCGCCTCTTCTGCGGAGTGAACTCCTTCTTGGCTTAATTGCCTGGCTACATTACTGTTGGCTATTGTTTGCTATTCTGCTTCTTGGTCGGCTATCCTTAGGGCATACTCTTGCCACTTTATTGCTGCTGCTGCTTTAGTTGCTTCTTGAGCTCCTTCTGACGGATCTTCTTCTACTTTTTGGCCTTCTCCCATAGCTATCTCTTGCGCTGCTTCTTCAGCTGGCTTTTCGATATCTGGTTGGGCTCCTTGCCGGGTTAGACTGCCACATCGGCGAACGGCATTTGTTAGTTGGGCTCAGATTGCTCCTCAGAGTGTTCCTACATCACGTGTCGTATTAAACTAATGCGGATTCTTACAAACGTATAAACATATTTCCATGTTAGTCAAAAATGCTCTCAGCTGGCTAGGCACCAGATTCCTCGGCAGCAGCACCGCTAACGTCACCAAGCAGCTCCTCATGCCTCTCCTTCTGCTGGCTTCCGTACCTATCCTCTCAATCAGCTGAAACAGTACATCACTAAGTGCACTTCCGAACCGGAACTGTTCCCCGTCAACGACTTCGTGAAGGCCAGGGCCTAACAGAAGAAGCTTATCCTGGTGCTTGATCTGGACGAGACCCTGATCTACAGCAGGAGCCCACAGCAGCCCAGCCATCATAATTTCTTCACTATTAGCGTACCTTAGAAATGACGCAGAACCCCGATGGCACCGAGATGTACGTGCAGCCCAGACCTTTTGTCAACGAGTTCCTGACAGCAGTCTCCAAAGTGTTCGTCGTTTACGTGTACACTGCTGGCAGAAAGGCATACGCTGACGCTATTCTGGATACGCTTGACCGAGCAAGAGTCATCTCTAAGCGATTCTACAGGGACAGTTGCGTGGGCACAAGAAGCGGAGTTTACCTGAAGAACCTAAAGAGGCTCCCTCGCGACGGAGAGATGATCCTAGTGGACGACAACCCGGACTCTGTGAGAATGAACTCTCCCAACGCCCTGCAAATAAGGGCCTTCACTGGAGACCAGAAAGATAGAGAATTGCTAGAGCTATTCCCTAAGCTAGTGAATTTCTATCTGTGAAATAATCTAATAGAATTGTTAAAACAAATAAACTTTTGCTAGCACTATCGTATTATTGAAGCCATAGCAGTTATATTCTTATGGATAATAAAGAGAAAACGAAATGGCGACTTTATAAGAAGAAGCCTGAACAAAAGAAAGTCATCGAAACCTTCACCGACCTTCTTGACGCCTACAAGCCACCCAGTCTAGTCAACATATCTCACCGCAAAAGTGTGTTGCCTCGCGTCAGAAGGCCAGTAGACCACGGAGAATATCAGTTTGATGTTGAGCCGCCCCTCACTTGCAAGCTCGACGACCGCAGGAAGTCCTGTCCCACTAAGGAGTCACATTCACGCAAAGTGCTGATATCGGAAGAGGAGAACTCCAGACTCACGAAGGTGTTTCCGCGACATTTGGAAAAACTTGAGGCGATCGGCAAGTAGCAGTGCGTTAACTCAGAGGAGCCGCCTCAGTCATCTGGCTCGCCTTCGACCGACAGCTCGACAAGAAAGTTGCCGTCAAGCAGTTCCTGAAGGGAGAAAACTGCGACAGATAGCTGCGTTTTATAAAGGCTATGAGGGAGATGCAGGAAGCGAAGCAGCACTTCATCCAGTTCGAGTGCTGCTGCCGCATCGGCTCCACTGATTTCATGGTCTACGAGCTGGGCGAGAGGAGTCTGGCAAAGGCTCTGTACGAGATGAAGGGCGACTTCCACAACGGAGAGCGAGTGTATAGGATCAGGATCACGCCCTACTACCAGCAGTTCGTCGGAAACATCTTCGGCTTCATCCAGCAGGGAGCCGCAGCTATCGACGCGATGCTGCAGCAGGGATTCATCCACAACGACATCAAGCCAGAGAACATGCTGCTCGTCGGCGACAAGCTCAAGATCTGCGACTACGGATCAGCTAGCCAGTCGAACAGCGGCTAAACCAGAACTATGATAACTCCGGAGTACATGCCGCCTGAGGTGCTTCTGGGCTACAACAGCTCTCAGGTGGACATCTGGTCGCTGGGAGTAGTCGTGCTGGAGGTCCTGAACGGTATTCCCATCTGGATGTGCTACAAATGCATTCTGTAGGAGTTCAACATGTCGGTCGTCGGCACAGGACTGTTCGCCGTCAAGGGCAAGGACTACGAAAAGATCGTCGCCAAGATCAAGCACACGCTCAAGAACCTCTCCTCTTGTGCCGCTTTCGGAATGCGTCTGCTGCCCAAGGGAGATCAGCAGCGTCTGCTTGAGCTTCTGCAGGGGATGCTGAACGTAGACCCTGAGGGCAGACTGAGTGCGAGAGAAGTGCTTTAGAAACTGCAGTGATATCATTATTATGTAGTTTTTCCTCATAGAGCAGAAGGACTTCTGCAAACTCAGTAACGCCTACAGCATCAAGCAGACTCTCGCGGGTTTCGAGCTGCAGACCGACGACGAGGAGGTGGGCGAGTTCGAGGAAGTGCACGCCTGTCTCCAGAATCTACTCTGCGAGTTCCGGGAGTTTCGTTTACACTGCACGCTCTTCGGCGAGGACTTCAGCACTGCCTACCGACCCGTAAAGTACGCAGGATCTCAATCAGGAACTGCTTCGAGTGCTGCGGCTGCGCCAACCAGGAGCTGCAAGTGATTCACAACCGCATTCAGATAGGAGCGATCAGGATGCCCACTTTCTATGGATGCGGCGACAAGAACCGGTGTGCAGGACTCAGGCTGTATGTATATGACGGACACGACAAGCTCATTTACAAGATCGAGAGCAACTTCTGGCAGGAGGGGACAGTCTGCTGTCTGTTGAGGAGCTGCATCACATCGTTCATCGAGTACTCGATAGAGGACGCCAACGGACAGAGTGTGGGACGGATAGTGAACATGAACAGCGGATTCCTGCAGGAGCTGTGTAGCAGACAGGACAGATTCGGACTGTAGATGAAGAAAGGACTGTCTTCCGAACACAGGAAGCTGCTGCTGAATGCTCCAGTGTTCATCGACTTCTTGAGGTATGAGAAGTGGATTTGAAGTTAACAATGACTGTATATGTCGAGAATTAGTTAAGAAGTCGCCATATTGAATTAAGCGCCAAACTTATAGACAAATAATAGTTTTTAGTTTAATTTGCTAATGGAGCCCTAGACCATTCTCTTTGATGAATAGGCAGTATTGGTGTCAGATAATTAGGAGGTGTAACGATTTACCTATCCCAACTGCTTTAAAATAGACGATAAATTCAACTCTCTCTCCTGGATAGAAAATGTGATGAACTAGGAATAGGAGAATTCGGATGTTCCATCAGCCAAACAGCTATTTCTACGGGATTACAAACCTAGTAAGATAGACTGTACGCTATTTAAGCTGCAATGTCGATTATGCAACGCAATGGTCTCCTTTAAGAAAATGGACAACAACTTTGTAGTGGCTTCTCTGCTAGTGGAGCACCAACACCGAGTTGAACACAAATCTAGGACAAACAAAGAGAATAGGATATTGAAGTACATACTGGGGAAATACTAGCCTGGAAAAGATGTAGAGTAATTGAGAGGGTAAGTGGTAAAGAAGTTTAGCATATCAAACTAGGAATTCACTCGCATAAGGGATGACTTTATGAGTAAGAACCTAACTAAATACAGTGTTCTTTAGCAGGAGGCGATTGCAAACGGATATTAAATTAATTCTCACTGGGGAACGAACCTGGGTAATAGTTTGGGAGGATACCCTGTGCTAATGACTTTGTGCTCGAAGTACATGAAGGAGAATATGGAGAAATATGGAGATTGTGTTACTTTCGATATTATTGGCGGGCTTCTTAAGAAGTAACTCAATGATTAGAAGTTCAATATTGGAGTGTTCTGTGTATGTGACACTAATCTGAGAGTGCTGCCCGTTGGGATTAGTTTATTCAGTGAAAGAAGTGTCTGGGTACTGGAGAGGGTACTAATAGAGTTTCTACAGCAGCACAATCGTAAACCGGAGGTGCTAATTATCGATGGTTCGGAGGATGTTACCCTGGCTTTGAAATCAGTAGTAGACAGGAAGCTATTCGAAGGCAAATTACTTATAGACACCTACCATTTCATCGTATCTCTGAGACCATTACTGAAGGGTACTGAAGCTGAACAGTAATACTGCCTACAACTCATAACTAAAGCTGTTGAAACTCGATATCTGAAAGTGTTCAGTATACAATAGCAAGAAATTCAAGCAATAGTCAGTCCTATTAATCCTTAGGCTGTGTAGTACCTCAACTTGCATGCTTAACTGGTATGTTTTTGTCGCCTGCCTGCACAACACATCGGAATAAGGAGAACTAACTACCAGTTTATCAAAAATCAACTTAAAACTAAGCTTCAGAATAAGCAGTCCATATTTAACTTCATCAGGCTGGCAAGAGAATTGGAATAAACTCTGCATCGTTAATCAACTGGACCATTAGTATTGTTCAAGTAGCTGATCTAAAGGTCGTTCGACGACTAGAGGGTGAGGATTGTAAGACAGAAGTTCGAGAAGAAGGTTTTTTAGGTGTTCGCTCAGAACTATATTCATGCTATCAGTTCGATGAGAATTCAAAGGATTTATGATGGGTATTGCTTTGAAGTGGATGATGTTCGGTATGGAGAGACATTCAAGGTGGAGGGATGGGCGTGCTCATGCCTCTAGACAGTAAAGACAGGAATACCCTGTCCACATTGTCTCTACTGTGCAATCGAGAATAAAAATAAGGACTACTCTACTATGTTCCATCCACGTTGGAGGAGAGAACTAGACTCCGAAAGGTCGAGGGAGCATGCTTTCCAACAGAGAGGTAGCGATTCATCGTTATCTGATTGACGTCAATATTCTTAAATTTAAATACATTAGATGACTTCTGCGTTTTTATTAGGGCTACGAGGACTGATACACTCAGGTAGTTGTTAATAGGGAGTGGAAAATATACTTACATACAATTTGTTCAATTATTTGAAGACCTCTCAAATAAGAGAGCTCATATTAGACAGCAACACGACGAGGAGGAGCCCTGTTGAAAGGTGTTATTGCGATTGACATTTTTCCAGTTCTCGACCGTCACCTA
>JAOXNN020230876.1:0-12521 GCA_028571205.2 Hydropsyche betteni
ATCTTGACGGTTCCACTCCGCCCAAGAATAGAAAGAAAGCGGTGGAGGATTTCCAATCCGGGCAAGGCGACGTGTTCCTTATAAGTCTAAAGGCTGGAGGTTTGGGGTTGAATCTAACCGCAGCCGATTATGTAATTCACATGGATCCATGGTGGAATCCAGCCGTGGAGGATCAAGCTTCGGATCGCGCACATCGCATTGGACAGGATAAGCCGGTGACAGTATATCGTTTGGTAACGGCAGGAACAATTGAAGAAAAAATCGTACAACTGCATAGTGACAAGCGCGACTTAGCCGACAATCTCCTGTCCGGTGCGGATCAGGCTGCCACTATGGATTTGGACGCTATAATGCGTTTACTGCGTGATGATTGATCGTAACGCTTCATAATAATAAATAATATTTCCGAAAGGCAAATCATGTCCGAAGCAGCAAAAGCGGCAAATACAGTCGCTCTAAAAAAAACCGTTCTGCATTCACGCCATCTTGCCCTTGCCGCCAATATGGCTCCATTCGGTGGTTGGGATATGCCGCTGTGGTATCAAGCTGGAGCGATCAAAGAGCATCTGGCGGTTATCCAGTCGGCCGGAATGTTTGACACCAGTCATATGGATGTATTATACATATCTGGTGCGACCAGCCGCGAGTTTTTAAATTATGCCTTTACAAAAGACATCGCCAAACTTCAGCCTGGGCGCGTCGCTTACGGCGCGTTTCTCGATAAATCCGGCCATAGCATCGATGATGCCATTGTCTATCCTTTCGCGGATAATCGCTTTGCCATTGTCATCAATGCCAGCATGGGATCTATTATCCAAAAACATTTGACCGCTCTTCCTGGTGCGGAGCAGTTAGCTATCACCATGCCTAAAGAACGTCTTGCAAAAATAGATATTCAGGGACCATCCTCAGTCGAGTTTATTAGAGAATTATTGCAGGACAGGGATAATGCTCTGCAAAGTTTTCCATACTTTTCATTCAAAGGTGATTTCGAGTTAGAAAAAAGTGAGATTCATCTTGCCGATGGCACGCCGATTCTTTTGTCACGCACTGGATATACGGGTGAATTGGGATTTGAGATTTTCGCGTCACTAACTGCGGGCGGGAAAATATGGGACGAATTCTTGCAAATTGGCACACCCAAAGGACTGCTTCCCTGCGGTCTGGCTGCACGCGATTCCTTGCGTACAGGTGCGAACCTGCCTCTCAGTCACCAAGATATTGGCGAATGGCAATACATCAATCACCCTTGGGAATTTGCTCTGCCGTTAACCGAATCCGGCCGCTTCAGCAAACAATTTTTCGGTTGCGAAGCACTTGACGCTACTATAGCTCCACATACGCTACCCTTTGTTGGATTCGATCCACGAAGAGTAGACGCACATGCAGGCAAGGTGATTTATCAAGGGGAAATGATTGGCAGCATTTCCACCATCGTCTCTGATATGGCTATGGGCAGAATAGACGGGAAAGTCGTTAGCCTCTCAAGCACGACTCGTCCTGATGGCTGGACACCACGTGGACTGGCTTGTGGATTCATCCGAATCGATCGGCATCTTTCTGACGGCAGCGAGCTCATTCTTAAAGATGATCGGCGCGAAATCAAGGTTGTTGTAACATCCGATATTCGCCCCGACCGCAGTGCCAGAAAAAAACTGACATAAGGTAACCTCTAAATGACCAACCCAAAAATTAAACGCTTACCATCTTGGCTAAACAAGAAGATTCCAGCCGCTTCGGACAAGACAGTCAACGACTGCCTTTCCGAACTTGCTTTGGACACGGTATGCCGAGGTGCGCGTTGCCCAAATAGTTTGGATTGCAAAAGCCGTGGACGTGCTGCATTCCTGCTCCTTGGTCCATACTGTACCCGATCTTGTCGTTTTTGCGCCATGGAGTCTAACGTTCCTGCCATCCCTGACGCAGAAGAACCTAAACGGTTGGCCGAAGCGGTGAAGAGGCTAAACCTGAAACATGCTGTCATCACATCAGTTACTCGTGACGATCTGCCGGATGGCGGCGCAGGTCATTTTGCCAAGACGGTGACAGCGGTGCGGACTCTCTGTCCCGGTACAACGATTGAGATATTGACTCCTGACTTCTGGGGTGATGAAGAGGCTTGGGCAATCGCGGCGGATTCGATGCCAGATGTGTTTAACCATAACATAGAAACAGTTGAACGTCTGTACGCTAAAGTTCGTCCCAAGGCAGATTTCGATCGCAGTCTGGCACTGTTGGATTATGTCAAAGAGCGTCAACCCAAGCTTACTACCAAAAGCGGTTTAATGTTGGGTCTGGGAGAAGAACTGGCTGAAATTATCGATACCGCAGCAGCTTTACGCGATGTCGGCGTGGATATGATTACCGTTGGGCAGTATCTTAAACCAACCTCGGCAAGAACGCTGGAAGTAGAGCGTTTCGTTACTCCAGAAGAATTTGCCGAACTGGAAAAAGAGCTACAGGCTTTAGGTTTTAAATCTGTCGCCTGCGCGCCGTTTGTGCGCTCAAGTTATAATGCCGAGGAAGCTTTTCTCACTAACGCTGGGCGGATGTAAGCATGGATTGGTCTAACGACGACCTATTAGGGCAAAGCGAAACACTGACGCGATTGAACCGGGAGTTCTCCGCCGGGCGCATGGCGCACGCCTATATGATCGAAGGACTCAGGAAGGCAGGAAAGCTTACCCTAGCCAGAAGAATGGCTGCACGACTATTATGCCTTGACGTCCAGGAGCATGGTCAAGCTTGCGCCGTATGTCGGCCTTGCATTATGCTTGCACACGGTAATCATCCGGATTACCTTGAGCTTCCGCGTGAACCGATTGAACTGCGAATTGGTCGTTTTGTCGAACGTAGTGGCGGCACAGAAACGATTGAGCATCAGCCTCTGCTTTCCTTTCTGCGCCTGAAACCGGTGGAAGGCAAACATCGAGTGGCAGTAATACCGGATGCCGAACGTATGCGCCAAGAAGCAGCCAACGCCTTCTTGAAAACATTGGAAGAACCGCCCGGAGACGCATTGATCCTGCTTACCGTCAACGCTCGTGATCGTTTGCCAGCCACTATCTCCAGCCGCTGTCGCCGTATCGGCATTCGACCATTGCCGCCGGAAATCATCGTGAAAGAACTCGCACGCCGGAATGTCGCGACTGGTACAGAAGCACAGGAATTGGCACTAGCGGCAGAAGGTTCGCTAGGCGCAGCAATTGCCTTAGCAAGTGGCGGTGTGATTGATTTATGGAATTGGCTTGAGAATACAGCGTTGGAAAGTCCTAGTGCAACTTCAGCCAAGCACTTGGCAGATGGTTGGCTAGCACATGGCAGTGGTGATGGCGATAATGCCGGAAAACGGCAAAATGCTCTAGCCGCTCTCGACTTGACCGCCTTGGTTATCCGACGCAAACTCCGCTCTGGATTAGCACCGGACAAGGCCGAATCTGCCTTGTCCGCCTTGTGGATCGCTGGCGATCAGGTGGCGCGAAATGTTCGACCGGATCTAGCTTTGTTGTCAGCTGCATTTGAAGTCATGGCTGCTTTACGGTAACATATTGAGATAGGAATAATATCATGGACATAATGACTCTGTTCGGAAGAAAAAAGGACGCCATCAGTCTAGCGATTGACGAGGCTCTAGGTTTGTTCGAAGAAAAAAAATACGATGAGGCAATTGCGATCATCATGACTAAGGCTCTGGCACGGGATCCAGAGCATCGCCGCGCGCAGTTGCACTTGGGAATTGCTTATATGCTCAAGGGCGAATTTGATCAGGCAGAGGAAATACTTTTGCCGATTTCCAAGCATTCGCGCATGAATTCAGAAAGTGCCGCTGCCGCAATCGCTCTCGATAAAATCGCCAAGGATCGAGAAAAAATAACATGAGTGGTATTGAGTACCTTAACACGCCGCCAGATTTTCCGGAAGATCTGATCGAACGGCATCGCCAGATGCTGACAGATGATCTGGCAGGTCGTGACATACATGATCCTGCTATATTGCATGCTATGGCTACAGTTAGACGTCATGCGTTTGTTCCCGCATCGCTACGCATACACGCCTATGACGACAATCCGCTACGAATTGGCTGCGGACAAACCATTTCGCAACCTTATATAGTCGCTTTCATGACCCAAGCCCTGCAAGTCAAGGCCGGTATGAGAATTTTGGAAATCGGCACAGGTAGCGGCTATCAAACCGCTGTACTGGCCGAACTGGGAACCGAGGTATTTACTATCGAACGTCACGAAGACCTGTCCTTCGCTGCCGAGGAAATTATTGACAATCTCGGTTATGGCGAACAGGTAACCATGCGAGTTGACGATGGGACGTTAGGCTGGCCGGAAGAAGCACCATTTGATCGCATCCTTGTTACTGCTGCTGGACCGTACATACCTCCAGCATTATCAGGACAACTGATCGAAGGCGGCATATTACTTATGCCAGTAGGCGGTTATCGCGAAGGGCAGAGACTGCTAATGGCAGAAAAACGTCAAGGCGAATTACTGACCAAGGACATTCTCGATGTTCGTTTTGTGCCGCTAGTTGGTAAAGAAGGGTTTAGGAAAGACTAGAGCATTTTGCATAATTATTGATACCGCTTTAGCGCGTAAGACCTGCTTCATAGTCGCTAATCATTCCGATGCCTTGGGCAGAACTAGGCAAGCGGACTTCAGCGCGATGTATCGTGCCGCCATTTGGCGGTGCCATAACCGAGGTATCGGAAGGATTGACCGGAGTGACTGTATCCTTTTCGATTATTTCGGCTGGCTGGCGACCGCTACCGGCTTGCCGACGGAAAACATTGCTATTACGTATCGGCATTGACCGCGTAGCCTGAACCGGAGCTACAACGCTGGAAAGAATAACCGGAGAAACATCCGGCTCAAAAGTAAAAGCGCTGAACCCATTTCTTGCCGTAGGAATAGCTTCAAAAGTTGTCGCCGAGGAATAATTCGGCAATGACGCAAAAGCATCTGATGATCCCCGAATCATTCCTATCTCAGGGTTATGGTCAAAAAAATCAAAATCATCTCCGAAAGTGCTTTCAGTTGCATCCATTTCTTCCACATCCAACGGTAAACCGATGCCAGGCGTATAGCCAAGATCAAGCGGTGATTTGGCAGCTGGTGGCTGACGGTTTTGCTTCTCAAGGCGAACTTCAGTAGTCGGATATGGACGGAGCGCCTTGCCTGATTCCTGCGCTGGACTGACGCTAGTCTGAATGTCCTGCGGATACGTCTTTTCTGCTAAGCCGCCTGAACTAACACGGACGCTATCGCCAGGACGGACAGTGATGAGTCTGCCGTCAATATTATATGTATTCAAACTGCTGGCGTGTTCGTTATTCAACTGCTTCTCTTCCCATTTGCGCCATGCTTCTTCCGTGACATTTGGATCCTCTGGCGAAGCGGGCAGAACAGGCAAAACCACGCTTCCCATATCAGTATCCGAATACTCTTCATTAACCGAAGGATCGTTATCCAACGGCGCAATTGCCGCAGATGGATTATCGCTTTGCAGGACAAGATCATTCATTGCAGAAGATTCTTGTGGTATTGGCGCAGGTTGTTGTCTCTGCCTGCCTGCGGGTATTGCTTTACTAGCTTCATTTGCTGTGGTCGAGATAGCTTCCTCTTTTACGTCAATCGCGATTTCTTCGTTTGTTGATGTCGTCACGGATGCAGGGTTCGGTGTCGGTACGGGAGCAGTTTCTTCCGATACGGTGGCTGCCGCTTTTTCGGCGACGGCTGCGGCTTCTTCTGCGGCCACGGTCAGTTTTTCAAGATGTTTGCCTAGAGCTTGTATACGGATATTCCAAGACTGAAGGCGACGTGCGCGATTGATGGCTGCAATTGCGTCACTATGCATGCCAAGGTCGATATAAGCTTCGGCCAGAGCCATAAGAGCGGTTGCATTGTCGCTAATCTGTCCAGACACGGACTGGTAGCGATACTCGGCCTCGTCCTTCTTGCCTTCGGCAAAGAGCACTCTACCTTCAAGAATGCGTCCAGGAGTATACTCGGGCTCGACCTGATTTATCTTTTCAATCAATTCCTTAACCAAGGTATAATCGGCTGTCTTGGCAATTCGCTGACGACGAAATTCGGTTTCAGTCATATTGTATAGAATACTGGCGTCAAGACGATTGAGTTGCGATGCCTCTTCATAAGCCGAGTAGGCGCTGTCAAGATAACGCCCATCATTACTTTCAAGGAAAAGCTTTTCGTAGAACAATCCAACTTCGTTATGCAGCCAAGCTTCACCAGCCAGCGCTTCGCCAGATTCCGAAATAGCTGCATACACGCGAGCCGCATCGGGATAGCGCTCCGATCTGGTATAAATGCGGGCACGCCGAACATTAACCATAGCCTTTTCCCGAGCAGTAATTCCAGGAGTTCCGGCAGCGGCGTTGAGATCATTAAATGCCTTGACAAAATCACCTCTAAGAGAATACGCTTCGCCCATGATGCCGTAAACCTGCGGATGACGGCCTGAATGTTCAAGCGCAAAGGTGCAATGCGCAATCGCTTCACCCGGATCGTCTAAACGCAAAGCAACGTCGGCTAAAGCAAGATTCAATATCGGGTCATCGCGTTTGGCTTCTACCGCCATGCGAAGATAGCTCCGAGCCTTATCAAGCTGATTGTCAAGCAGGTAAGCTTGGGCAAGTTGTTCATATGCCTTGGCGCAATATTCCGGCGGCAGACCAAACTGCAAAGCCTGTTCAAAATGCCGCGCCGCCACACCACCAGAATTGACCGACAACGCATCACTACCGTTTTGCATGTGCTCAACTACCGCTTCACTTAATTTGTCGGACGGCAATTCAAAACGTTCAATTTTAGTGACCAGAATCCACGGATAGCCAGAATACACATTATACACATAGCCGGTGAGGGCAATCAGTTCGTACTTGCGCAGGGTTCTAAGTGTTTCCAATAGTTCAGGGCTGTTCTTCTGTACATAAAGCGTAGGTAGAACATTCTTGCGAGAAATGCTGTCCCACAGAATTGTTTTGTCCGGCCAGACCGCAAAATTATTATGCTCATTCGCGTTGAATACCGTATTGATATTCTTGAAGAGACTGGAGGTCGTGGCGAAGCGGCAATAGAACATCACCTCCCGCTCTTTATACTCCTTTGGAGCCTTCATGATATCCAGTAATGAATAGGCCTTTTCCGCATCAGGTCGAGAGACTTTAACCTTCCTAGAGCCAACTCGCATGGCAGTTGCCCCATAGGCCTCCGGCATGACAGACATAAAGCCGACTGTCAACAGGCAAAGAAAAAACACGTACATGAATCCTCGCATCGTTATCCCTCCAAAGCTTCCTGAATGCCACAGCGACAGGCGTTTTGAAAAATAGTATTCAGGGATAACTTTCCTTGCCGATCACATTCCTTTCCTAAAAATCTGTTAGTAATCAGTGATTTATTGACAGCTTCCGATAATGCGGGAATTCCGATCGCCAGCCTTTATCCGCCAGTATCTTGCGAATACTCTCGCGATGATCGCCTTGGATTTCGATTTGTCCGGGCGAGTCTGAGCCGCCTGAGCCGCAGGATTTTTTAAGTATGGCGGCGAGGGATTTTCGATCTGCGTCGGAAAGGATAAAGCCGGAGACGACAGTGACCTCCTTGCCTTTATTGCGTTTTTCTAGGCGTAGCTTGGCTTTTTGTTTGTCTGGCGGCAGGGAAATAATATCGGCTGGTTTGTCGCTATTTCCAGCGGGTTCGAATGACCAGCCGTTACCTGTAAGTATTTTTTTAGCCATGGGGTTTTAAACCTAATACTCTTCCTAGTAGTCCTACTTTTGGTATCTCCATTGCATGATACTGGCAGAGTTCGTGGCAACAATAACAACGAATGCAGGAAGGGTTGTCGATTAGCACACGTTTATTTTCGATTCGCATGGCTTTAGCAGGGCATATCTCCACACAATGACCGCAAGCGACACAGGTCTGCTTTGGCATTGGGCGTGGAGTGATGCGCTCCCTCAGCCATGTAACCACACCAGGAAAATGTTTTTCCATGAATTCGCCGTGCATCTGTAAGCCCTGTAATTCCGGAATCTCCCAGATCGGCGGACGCAATGAAGATGGTTCTGCTCCGACTGTTTCCAGATTCTGCCATTCTTTCCAGCCTTGTTCAACCGCAGCCGCTAAAGTAAACAGGCAGAGCCGCTCCAATCCCAAAATATCCATCACCGCCGCATCCAGCGCCCAAGGGTCAGGGCTGGCCGCAAGAAAACCAACCGGCCGCGGCGTGCCAGACGACGGCCCCTGCCCATCCATTCCAATCACTGCGTCAAGGATCGAAAGGTGCGGTTTCACCGTCATGGCTATTTCATTGATGGCGCGCGAGAAAAAAAGCCTATCCCGTCCAGCACGATAATGCCATTGCAGCTTCCGCGCTCCCGGCACAACGCCAAACATATTCTTTACCGCCATGGTCATAAGCATCTGACCGTGGGTCTTCATCTTAGGTAGATTGATGATAACATCAGCATCAAGAGCTTCCTGCGCCAGTTCAATCTTGGTAAAAGAACCTTTAGTAAAATTCACCGCACAAGGAGTAAATTCGATCACGTCAATACCCAGCTCATCCGTGACCGCAGTAATACCGCAAGCCTTAGCCGCTGCCTTGGCTGTGCCGTAACCTGGAGAATCTCCCAAGACCAGCCGCCCTGCTCCTGCTTCACGCGCCAGAATAGCAACTGCGCGGACAATTTCGAAATGCGTATTGACGGCCTGTTCTGGCGGACGGCCAAAGACAAGATTCGGTTTCAGCAGAACTTTTGAACCGGGATGAATGAAACGTGTCATTCCCCCCAATGGTTCGAGAAGATCCCTGACAGCCCTGAGGGTGTCAGCGGAATGATATGAATCATGTTTGCGAAGCGATACGCGAGGATTTGCCATCTGTCGCCCCTGTTTTCTTGTTTATGAATTATCAATTTCACCCTGATTGCTATTCGGTTGATTGGTATACTCGGCCAAGAGCTCTGGCACATCGCGGGAATACTCGATTAGACTCCAATAGTTGACCGCAACGGTGAAAATGGAAAGATACAAAACAAAATAACCAAGGCTCTCCTCGCTTATCATAATCTGCGTTTGACTGACGGAATATTGCCAGTCGCGCACAAAAACCAGCAGGAAAAAAAATGCCGTGAATACGCTCTGAGTAAACATCTTGATTTTCCCGGAGCGCTTGGCCGGGACTGCGTGTCCTTTAAGCGCGGCATAACGGCGGAGAATGTGCATAGCGATTTCGCGATACAGAATCAACATCGGTACCCATAAACTGACATAATCGCCAAAACGAGGACTGGCCGAAAGGGCAAAAAACAACGTCATAAAAAATGTACTATCCGCCACCGGATCCATAATCTTGCCGAAATTAGTCACTTCACCTCTAGCACGCGCCACAGTTCCATCAATAAGATCGGTAAAAAGCGTTATTAAAAGCACAACAAGAACTAAAAGAGACATTTGCCAAGCATTCGGAATGACTTGGGGAGAAGGCATTCTCAGGATTAAATATAGCATGACCGGAGCAAAGAAAAACCGTGACAAGGTCAAGATATTGGGAAGATTGAGTAACGGGCGTTTACGCATAGCGGTATTTATTCCTTGCCTTGATAAATATATTATTTATCGGGAATCCCTAAAAACTGCCATTTTGCTCACAGCCGAGAAAAGCCGTGTGTTCCCTTAAAACGCATATCAAAACGAAAAACACAACCCAACTCCCATATTTCTCCACTGAACGGTAAGACAGGAAAAGAGTCAAGCATCTCGACCGCACGTTTAAGATATACATCAATTTCATCTTCGCGCAATAACAGAGAATTATCAATAGGTGACGGAGCAATCGCAGTATCAATACGACTAAGAGTATTAGCAACACTCGCATTGATATGACAAAAACGCTGAAAATCTGGATTTGGCCAATTATCCAACGACGTAGCCGCGATTTGAATTGCCTTATGTATACGTTGCTTGAATAGGGTGCATTCCTTCGCGTCGAATCGTTTTGCATCCTTTGGCTTGAGTAGGCCGATGGATCTTTTCAGATAACTGATTTTAGTTTGATCCGAGTGTGGGCGTATAATATTAAAGCCAATCGTGATCATGGCAATCGAAGCGAAAATGGCAAGAGTAGTATTAAAAAATGCCGAAGTGCTATAGACAGGCGGATTATCAAGGCTAAGTAAAAACAACGTTGCAATCAAAGCGCAGTGACAGAATAAAAAAGCTACCTTTGATAGCCCTTTGAATAAGAATGAAAAAAAGAAAAGAGGAAGCACAACCATCATTGCAGGTATAAGCGAATCAATCCGTATCAATACACCAAAAACCAGCACATAACTAACGCTGACAACCACAATCGCCAAGGCGGAAATCAATAATACCAGACGGTTGATCTTAGGGAAAGTCGCACCCATGGTACAAGATATACTGGTGAGAATAATAAACATGTACCCTAATTGCCATTGACTGGCAAGCCAGATCGCCACGCCAACATTTATGCAGACAAAGGCACGTAAAGCATTAAGGAGCGCTGTGCCGTTACTTGGCATCGGAAAAGGATCGTCGTTTTCGTCGGCTTTTGCGCGGCAATTTCGCCACGCATCATCTTTTCCCAAGAGCGTTATTCTTTCAATGCTATTCGAGATTTCTTCTATGAAATATTTATTCATAGGATTAACCAGAATGGCTGGCGGACATATGGGCTGGCTGTCGACCTGTCCTTTGGTTGTTCCAGAAACTCCGATCCATTGGGAAAGATCCGACAGGTAACTTTTAAATGCATCGCTGCAATTAGGTTGACCTAATAAGTCTATCTTCATGGCGTGCAGGGCAAGACACTTGTCCATCACATCCATTTTTTCATGACAGTAGCGTCGTAAGCAAGCACTATCAGAACGATCCGTTCCGGGTGATAAATGATCGTATAGGATTGTGTCCTTGAAGAAGAGTAGACTCCGAGCGGCAGCGCTATGCAAACGGCGGATTTCTTCGGATGCAATTTGCGGATTCAGGCACGCTGCAAAAAAAATCCGGAGAGCCTGTTGATTCTCAGCCAAGGCCAGCTTGAATGTGCGTTCATCCCGACTTGCTGGAAAGATAAAGGTCACCAGCAAGGCGCAGAACAGGCCAAGAAAAATCTCCGAAAGTCTAGCTTGGGTAATATAAAATACCGTAGTAGACAAAGGCGACAGCGACAGCGAAAAACCAATAATCGCAGTCGTATAGCCAGAAAGGGCAAAAGCATAAGTGCTCATGCCTTCATGACGACTAGCCATATAGGCGCAAAGCGAAATCCATAGTGCCAGAAAAACCGAAAAAACCCAAGGATCATTCAGGAAAAAAGCTGCCAGGATATTGACAACCAAGACACCTACGCATGTCCCGATAATTCGCGCCATAAACTTGGCAATAATCGCACCCTGATGTGGATAACTGACAATCGCAACCGTCATCAACGCCCAATATGATTTATCAAGTTGAAAGCGATATGACAACCACCATGCCAAAGCACTAGCGCATGTCATCCTGATAGCGAATCCGAAGTCAAGCGACTTGATCGCTGGACAAATAACACCACGAAACCATTGACCAGAATGATTGTCTTGGCTCACGGTTCTTGTCATTGTTACTCATCCATAATTGTAATTGTGCATGTACTGCCAGCAATAAGATCTCTCTCGCCATTATCCGGCTCAAAAGCTATCCGCACCGGAACGCGCTGCGCCAAAGCTACCCAAGGATAATTTGGCTGCACGCTCGATACCATCTGGCTTCCAGTCGAAACACTCTGATCCGCAATCGCCCGGCCATATCCATCAATGCGTCCCCACAATTCCGGCGAACCGTCATAAGGCTTTATCCGAACCTTGCGGCCGACCTTGACGTGCGGCATTTTTGTTTCTTCAAAATATCCCACTGCATAATAGGAATTTTTATCGACCAGCGCGAAAAGCGGCTGATTGACAATAATCATGTTTCCTACGCGTAGATTCAGATTAGTGACATAGCCGTCGACCTCGGCATGAATTTTGGTGCGGCTCAAATCTATTTGGGCTTTTTCCAAAGCGGCTTTGGCTTGCTTGACCTGATTACTTAGGCTATCCATCCCGGCTTGCGCCACATCCATGCTTTCTTGCGATATGGCCTTCTCGTCAAAGAGGGATTTTCTGCGCGTGAATTGCCGTTCGGAAAGGGTAAGTTGCGCCTGAAGATTTTCTAGTTGCGCCGCGGCTGTCGTGACAGCAAGGACGTAATCGGTTGGATCGATTTCAAGCAGTGGCTCACCTTTTTTCACTAGCTGATTGTCAGTTATATGTAGGCGAGTAAGTTCACCAGATACTCGTGCAGAGACTTGGATAATTTCGACGCGAATCTTTCCATCCCTAGTCCACGGGCCAAGCATATAATAATTCCACATCATATAGGCTAGGATAATAGCCAGCACTCCGCAAACTGCCGTTAGGGAGTATTTTATGCGTGACTTCATGA
>JAOXNN020230887.1:0-12520 GCA_028571205.2 Hydropsyche betteni
TCTTCCGATGTGCGCTGCCCCTTATGCTCCTACGTTGTTGTAGCCTGAATAAATGGCATGCTTACGAAGATCTAAGGTTGTGAGACTGGCTAGTCTTCCGATGTGCGCTGCCCCTTATGCTCCTACGTTGTTGTAGCCTGAATAAATGGCATGCTTACGAAGATCTAAGGCTCTTAAGTTTATTAGTTGTCCGATATGAGCAACTTCCGAGTCGCCTATCCTGGTTTCCACTGAACAGCTTATCTTCTGACGCATATCTAACTGCCTGAGGCCTACCAGCCTCGAGATATTGGTCGCTCCTTGCACATCAACAGTTATTCCCTCTACATAGTCTTTTTCTTACTTAATTTTAGCATCCGGAGACCTTACAGTCTCCCGATGGGTACCGTCCAGTCCCAGTCCTGTTCTTCCTCTGTGTTACTCTCTCCTTACCAATTTCCAATCCTACCGCTTAACGGAGGATCTTTTGCATGTTTCCCGACTCCTGCCTCGGGATCCTGCCCTTGATTATAGCTCGTTCTCCTTTTCCAATGGGCTGATAGCCCGATGGGAGGGGGAAGGAGAGTTGCCTCCATGGTTTTTCTGCGTCGGGGCTCTCATACCTTCTTGGATAATGGGTTCCATTATATATAATTGTTGGAGACAAATAGTATGACGTATTTATATGAGGATGTTGAAGTAAAAATAAAAATAAAGATTAGCAACAGGTCCAACCAAATCAACCGCATAGCCAATTCTGAGGGTAATGTAGACGTAAAGAGCCATACCCATCTGGTCGACATGAGGAGGGATTTCATCCACATAGCCACCTAAAATTAGCCATTGGTAGAGAAAATAATGAAGAGTAAATGTACCTGATGCCAGAAGGAGACTAATGATGCCTACAGCAAGCACCTAGTTCTTCGTCGGCCACTACATCAGTCTCCCATCGACCTCACAAGATAAAATTGACCAACTTTCTCTTACCTTAGGGAGTAGACACAAACTGACTCCTATTTCAGTGTACACCCAAGAGCAAAAGTTCGGTATCACAACGCAGAATATAAAACCCTAGCAAAAAATTGGGACGGAGTTGTACACCTTATAAACTTCCTGGCTGACTCCGTAAGCTGAATTATGATGCACTCATACGAAATGGGTATAAGTCAAGTCTAAACGGATATATCCAAGATTTGCAGCAAGATTGCTTTTAAGAGGAATAAGTAAGTCATCAATACCGAGAAAGTCAAAGATACTCTTGAAAAACGAAGTAGTCGAGATTATGAACAGGAGTTGGTATTGTGAGGGCATGATATCTACGACTACCGGAGAAAATGTATTGATTGATCGCTTAAGCTGTTAAATCGATGGGGGAATAGCAAGGTCTAAATTACCGGCCAGCTTGGAGGCGTTCTCAACAAGAGCGTCGAGATTGCTCTAAGTTGAATGAAGGCAAACTTCGGTATCTCGATGCTCACAAGACAAACCCCATAAACATAGAACAAAAATGTATGGTCCATCTACAGCAGTCACCATAGCAACTTATTTCGCTTCCCTGCTAAATGGCGCATGAACCAAGCAGAACTTTTTCATAACAAGAGAAATCACCTTTCGTGGAGGGTATTGCGAATAGGAGAAATGAGTCGCAACTAATCATAATAAAACACAGCATCATGATTCCCCTACAAAAACGCCCCCAAACCTGGAGTATACACTGTAATACAGGAAAAGAGCAGTATGGCCTAAAAGAGGTGCTACTGTATCCCTGCTTCGCAAGGAGTTGAATAGAAAATATCCGAAGATAAGATGTTCGATTGGGAAGCGAGTTCGATAGGCGACTTAGAGCTGCTATCTCAAAAATCGGATACTGTACACTGAGGCGTGCAGAGATTGGAGTCCTACCGTACGGAGGCCATTTACGCAGAAGAAGAGGAGGCAGAGTATCTCAGAGACAAACTGCTGAAGCTATTCAATCAGGGTGATATTTAGTTAGTGAAGATAGTAAGGTTATGCTCAGAAAGTGGCATGAATGAGGAAACTCTAGGGAGAGTCTTGCCGTTAAATCTGCGTAGTTTCTTAGGCGTCTACTTCCAGGGGCAACAAAAGACTTAAAGCTCGAATTATTTGAGGTCCCCGATCCAACTCGTTACAAATTACCCTTTAAATTTTATATCCCATACGCATATTACCCGTAACAGTCTAGTCGAACTGTCGAATATAAATTCCCACGTATTTAAATAATGAGCCTGAGACTAGAAGACTAGATATCAAGAAGCAGCTGAGTGAGAGTCAAATCTGTCGACTTCCACCCTGAATGCCTGCATCCTCACAGCACTCTACTCAGGAAGCGTCACCATCGACGATCATCAGACTCAAAACTGCGTCAAAGCTCTCGAAGTGTCCCAGAGTCCCGGAAGAACTGCTCGATTCTTCGCCAAGAAGCATTGGACTGTCACAGGCAGCGACGAAAAGGCCATCAGAGTGTTCAACTACAACACTATGTAGAGAGTCAACCTTGTGGAGGGCCACGTGGATTTCTTAAAGTGCAAGTGCTCACCCATAATAATAAGCTGCAGCGACTACCAAAGCATAAAGAGACCCAACAAATTTACCCGGACCTCTATGGACAATACCATCCTCTGAGAGCAAGTCCAACTTCACTCCTGTTGGCCATACAGGAGGAGATAACTGTGTCGACTTCCATAAAGGAGAGAGGAGATAAGTCCTACATCATATCCGGCAGCGACGGCCAAACCCTTCAAATATGGGACTACCAAACACGTCAGTGCATAGTCGCCATTGAAGGGACATAAACTCAATCCACCTGGCACGAGAGAACATCTTATAGTACGATGCTCAGAGAGCCTCTTATTGCCGTTTTCAAATAGGGCTATCTGTTGGTTTTTGGTTCAACGAACCAACAATTGCAGTGAAGGCGGTAATCAGTATGTCTCAGGCTAAACTTCTCCGGACGAGAGCAATGGAGATCATCTCTGCCGACCTCAAAGCAGTCCCCCAAGAATAACTAATCCTTAGCACAAAGTGAATTTGAACACCATGAAGGAACTCGGTACCTGCGATATGTTCCCTACCTAAATCAGACACTCACCCGACCGGTCATCTGTTCGCAGTCTGCAACGATAAGAAGTTCGCAGTGATTCGGACAGCAAACTTTAAAAACGTCAAGTTCGGTGCTTGAACTGACCTGTTATGGAGCCATTCCAAAGACTTTACGGTGAGGGATAACGCTCTCGTAAAGATTTACAGGGACAATTACTCTGAGGTGAGTTTTTGGTTCGAACCAGAAACAACTCCTGTTGAGCTACGTACACTAAGGGCATCTGACCGGAGTATTGTCTAACAAGTCTACTTGTTTACGACTGGTAGAATATAAAGACCATCTGCACTGCGGATAAATCCTAAAAAGATATTCTTGAACGACAATAGGACTTTTGCTGTTTTTTACTTTCTGAGAAACTCGTCACGATGTAGTCTCCCAAATATACCAACCAGTTTACCAACAACCACACTCGTGTACAGCTTGTTTTCGTATGTGTCTTCATCGTAAAGATTCACTAACTATGCGAAGGTTAGTTTCCTTTACGAGTGGTTGAGCAGTGGAACACACTTTTGATAAGAACTTTAAGAACTTCCAAGTATGCAATTTCTAACTTCCTTCGGGCTGATTAGGTTGACCAGCAAGATAGTCGACGGATAGGGCTTAATTCGGTGCATAAGACATCTTACCAGATACAGAGACAGTAGCGCGATTGCCAGATGTGTTCGAAAACAAGCAGAAGGCCTTAAAAATCGTATTCAAAGCCGGCCATAAATTCGAACTAGCTATCGTCGAGGGCTCATCAGAGAAGGTACTTTGGTATTAAGGGCACAGATGTGGAACTAGCAATTCGTATGACAAAAGATGGATGAACTTGAATGTCCTCAGCTTATCTCTTCCCAAAAGACTTAGATATTAGTAGCCAGGGATTAGTAGCCAGAGCTTAGAAAATCAGCTTATTGAGGGTCTTCTCATGATTCTTCTTTCTGCATTAGTTATTGCTCAAATTGAGTCTGTTTGTAAAGAGTCATCTATTATTTGTGCTTGCCGAACCTTAACTAGCTGGAGACGAGAGTTCAGAAACCCTCCAGGATCTCCTCTCCTACTTGATGAACATCTTTAGAGGTGAATATCCTTACCATAATGTGCATTCTGATGTCTCTTGACAAACGTGTATGGTTTCAGCAGCTAGTGCGATGTCAGGCAGCTCAGTTTCACTCTAGCTCCCTTCAGCGGCGTGGCGACGAACAACTCAGTTTTGATCGTTTGCAGTACGGAAGGGAGTTCGTTACAAACTTGAGCCTAGCCATCTCATCAGCTTAATATCCCTGACCTCGATCATCTGGAAGATCCTCTATTTCTCCATCACCTTCTTCCGAATGCTTAGACTCCTGCATTTGATGTTTAAACTTAGGTGTTTAGATGATGAACCTACACAGCAAGTCATCTAATAATAAGTAGGCAAGTTTAGACTGAGCTCAGCATCCAACAACAATTACACAGAAGTCATAAAAGATCATATTCTGATGACCAAACCATAATTGAAGTCCCCCGATAAAACTACTTCTTCAATGAATAATATTATTACCCATGGCCTTCATCCCAACCTACTACAAGGTGTGGATGGTTGTGAGCTACCTGATTGTCATCTGGGACGCATGCTATGTGCTGCTTCGGCCCAGAACTATGAAGGGAGGGGATCTCAGCCATCTCTACACTCCCTACGAGCTCTATATCAAAGTTGATACTCTCTATGGGAACCTCACCGACTCCTTCGTCCTTCAGCAGTCTAAGTGCAACCTCGCAGAAGTCGTCCTGGCCTTCATAGCACTGGCAGTGGCGCATATGGGAACCAGGCGCAAGCAGATGGCTGGAGCTCTCCTCTGCCTCATAGTATCGAGCTTCACCTTCTGGAAGACAGTGTTGTATGTGCTCTACGACGAGAAGCACCTCGTCTTTGAGCCTGGAAACGAGCTGACGTTCTTCCTGGTGTTTGTGCTGCCAACGACACTATGGATTGTGCTGCCATTAATGGGCATATTCTCGATAGGGAACCGTCTGCTGGATGCCGGTTGCTAGAGCACCAAAGAGAAAGTGCTATGATGCAATATGATGTATTCGGTTATCATGCTATAAAACTGGCCTCTATAGATTTAGATTATGTTGATGGGCTAGGGGAATGATTGCTCACATCACCTCACTACTATGCATCCACCCTAGCACCTGATGTTGTGGTTAGTATTGCTGATGGTCGATATCTTTACTACCTTGAAGGAATACCTTTTCTATTATTGTTTTTGCAGATGGCTAATAGCTTTTTGGTAGGTCTCGTTGTAGAACCCCTTTGCTATCGACTCACAACAGCCTCAGAAACACGTCTGTATGGTAGGAGCAAAATGCAGATTGCCCTAATTATCTTAAGGCCAATAATACAGAAGCCAATAATACAGGAAGCTCAAGTAATGACTAGTGCGGTTATTAATGTTATGAGACGTATGTGAGCCCTTAACTTTTGAGAAGTGAATATAATTTAAGAGTTGGAAAGGATAAACCCAGTTCCTAGCAGCAGTGTCTGCATTATCTTCTGAACAAACTGTGTGCTTAGTAATTTCTAAGGTGTATAGTTTGTTATTTGCCCTCACAGGAAGCTGTTACGTAGTTGCAATCTCAATTTTATAAATAAGCCGCCGAATATTAGCCCCATACTCCTGTCTGTGTCTGGATAAAACTCAGCTACTACTTAACAGCAACTCTCAGAGCTACCGCCTTTAAATATTTATGCTTTCTTGCACATCCATATTGTTGAGATCAACTTAGTACTGATACTCGTAGATCCTCCAGCTTTCGTATAGCAATGTAAAGTCCCAGTCCACTCCTTCCTAGTCCATACAAACCTCTATTAATAGGTAAATACAAATACCTCCACTGCCCACCATTATATTAAATGGAGTTGGAGCAGTCGCTCTCCCGAAGGTCAACCCTTAGCATAGCCCCAATGCTGGTATCAATAATCCCTATTGTAGGACGTCACCAATGTCTACTTCAGATACCTCATGCGCCTCATAACCACAGAGGCCACCCTCTACACCGAGATGGTCCACCACAACACCATTCTTATGAACGACAAAGGCTACCAGGAGATGCTCAGGTACAACGAAACCGACCATCCCATTGTGCTCCAGCTTGGAGGCTCCTACCCAAAAATGTTGGCGAACTGTGCCTACAAAGCTGAGCTCATGGGCTACGACTAGGTCAACCTGAATGTCGGGTGTCCGTCACCCAAGGTACAGAGCAATATGTTCGGGGCGTGTTTGATGAAGCAGCCTGAGCTGGTGGGCGACCTCATGAAAGCCATGAACCAGGCTACTTCTCTGCCCTGCACAGTAAAGTGCAGGCTAGGAGTGGATAACCTTGACTCTTACGAGTTCTGCAGGGACTTCATCCGCACCGTCAGTAGTGCTGGGCAGGTTAGGCACTTCATCATACACGCCAGGAAGGCACATCTGAAGGGACTGAACCCTTCCGAAAACAGGAACATACCGCCACTCAAGTACGAATACGTCTACCAGCTCCAGAAGGACTTCCCGCACTTGAAGTTCACTCTTAACGGAGGCATCAAGACCATCGCTCACGCCAAGCAGCTCGTAGAAGAGTATTAGCTGGAAGGATGCATGCTTGGGAGGGCAGCCTACGAGTCTCCGTGGGAGATGAGGCACATAGACCCTGTAGTGTACGGGAGACCCAGCAGGAACGTGACCAGGGAGGACATCCTGCACGAGTACTCAGACTGGGTGGACAGAACCTAGCACTTGTACTCGGACACAGCACTGCACATAAAGATCAAACCGATGATGAACTTGTTCGCAGGGTCGAAGAACAACTCGATTTACAGGCAGTACCTATCTCGAACCAAGGAGCTGGAAAAGCTTTAGAGCTTCAGCTAGATAGCTCACTAGGCATTGGCAGTGGCCAAACAGAACTTTCTGGGTGATGTTGTGGAGAGGAAATACAATAATTGACAGTAGGTAGGCACGGTTGATGTTGAGTGTGTATCGACTGTATGGATTATGTTGTTGTATGTATTATGAGATAAATCTACACTCTAAATAGCAGACTGTCGTCAATTATTTGTTGAGTCAGAAACGTCAGAAACGTCAGAAACCGCTAGAGGCCTATGAAATTCGTAAGATTCAGCTGCAGCATAAGCTATTGTTTTCCTACATCTCTAGAAGACTTATCGTAAACTTCGATAAGTCATAGCAGCATGTCAGAAAAAAACTCCCCCAATACATAAAGGGTTGGTGGAGCTTAATTTGAATGTCAGTGCCCAGCCAATTACCATTAGCGGTCTCAACTGACTCACAACCAATCCTATCGCCTACATATGCCATTATTAACTATTATTAACTATCAACTATGGACATCGTCTACGGAGTGATCTACTACCTGCTTTGGATACTGGTGGGACTGGGACTCACTCTCTCCCTCCTCTGCTTCCGAACTCTACGCAAGGCAATCTTCAACTGGGCCTCCACATCCCACACCAACATCAGCGTAATCCGGAACGTGCCCTTCGCAGTGTTCGTAGTGCTGGCGTATGTGGTGGCAGACTCAGTGTACACTTACTACGGGGTGGCTGAGGAGATCAAAGGTGGGTGTGAGGTAACGTAGGTGGGGACAACTCCACTGTGCTGATGCTGAGCAGTCCCTAGACCATGCGCAAGTACAAGCGCTACCACATCGCTGAGCGGAACCTGCTGCTGACAGTCTCCTGCGTGGTTGTGGCCTACATACTGAGGAGGCTGGTCGCAGCTGTTGGAGAGCTCAACCGGGTGGAAAACGAGCTGGAGGAGCTGATGCTGAACGACCCTCTCAAAACTTAATGATGCTGTTTAGGACTGTTATGGAGACTCAGTTGTGGGAGACTCAGCTGTAGGCTCAGCTGTGGGAGACTCAGCTGTTCGAGGTGGTGGTTACAAGATCTGCCTTCCACTTTAGTTGCAGCTGCCATTAGTCTTGTCTGTACTCAGATAGTCTTGTCTGTACTCAGATAGTCTTGTATGCATATCTTCATGTCGTTAAGAATGCAACTGAGCCAATATCAACTGCATGCTACCTATGTTGTCATAGATTGAATACAGTACTTTTATCAGTGATTGCCCTTGAGAACCATTGGATATCGATTCCGATTGCCTACCAACCAGATGGAACAGGCCACAACGAATAGCCGATTTCCAAACACTACGATAGACAGTATTAGATTAGATTAGATAAACGGTCAGACCGTCATGAGACAGTATTAGCTGCCGATGTCAGTATTATCCAAATACAATAGACAGTATTATCCTTTGTATATTCTATTCTGAGTGTAAGCACAAAGTGGTTCATAATGCCCCAACAGTCGACAGGTGATAACTAAACAAGAGCAAACAGCGTATGATGATTTTATTGAGAATGCAGGGACTTCGAACACTGAACTGAGTTGGATGTAAATTAAGTAGCGAATTCGTCAATGCAGACAACTAACAGTATCTCCAAGTTAGTACCAGAATTGGATAGCATTACTAGGGGCAGCGAATGTTGGAAAGTTAGTGAATCCCCCACTTTAAATTGGCAACAATACTCTCATTGATTTTGCAACTAAATTGGAACATTAGGAGCAGCAGATATTTTATGGCGAGACAGTGTAACAACCCTAGCCTATTAAACAGTCTGCTACTCGGGAGACTACAACATAGTCCATACGGCTCACTACTCTAGTGCTACTCACTCTGATTAAAGTTTAAATGAGCTCAGATTCCTCCAGGTAACAGACTAACTACTTAGACAGTTAGCTATTCGATTGTTATTGACTTACCCTAATTTGAATTGTGCCTCTATTGGTGACTATAGGCAATGTCTATGGAAAGACAGTCATAGTATGATAGTTAGTATGAATAATAAAAATGAGTAAAGCGATTTATGATTTAGAAATCATAATTTGCAATCAACCATTATATTGTAATGGAAGCCAATTCGCCCGACACTAATAAAACTAAGGACCATCGTCTCACTGCCAAAAGAATGAATGCTTCCGGAAGAATGCTATTCAGCAAGGTAAGACTCACCAGCAAGGTCTAACGCAAAGAGCAGGAGGGAGAGTAGCGAGTCAACGACTATATCGTGGGAGATGTGCTTGGCGAAGGTATTTACGGGTAGGTCAAGCGAGTTCGAAGGCTGGAGCAGGGACTGGATAAGCACTACGCCATGAAGATTCTGGAAAAGCATGCGATGAGCAAGAAGAAAGTATTTTACAAGGATGAGACGGGAGGTATGTGTCGGTATGATTGTAGCACCCAGAACCAAAGACGGCTTCGATAACTTGCGTCGGGAGGTAGCAGTATACAAGAAGATCCAGCACGCCAATCTGATCAAACTGCATGAGGTCATCCACAGCGAGAGTAAGGAGCATGATGAGATCTACCTGATACTGGAACTTGCCTAGAAAGGACAGCTCATTACATGGGATGACGACGACGAGAAATGGGTCTTCGTAGACGAGGACAGGGAAGGGAGCATGTCTGAGGATGAGCTTAGGAGCATTATGAGAGGGTGTATTAAAGGTCTTTACCATCGTAATAATGTCCTAACACAGTGCACAACAACTAAATCATACACAGGGACATCAAGCCTCAAAACATACTCTTCACGTCGGATGGAGGCGTCAAGATTTCGGATTTTGGGGTGAGCCAGCTCACAAGCGAGATAAAGGTTTCCGAGGTGAGCGGCACTGACTTTTTCCTCGCTCCTGAGGCCTTCGCCAAGTAACGGAATAAGGTGCTCAACGGAAAGGCGTTGGATGTCTGGGCACTTGGGGTCACTGCGTTTAGTTTCTATTATCTGCATCTACCCTTTTACGGCAACGGAATACAAGAGCTGGTCCAGGCTATCACCGCACAATAGTACCCCCCATATTTATTAAGGCCCTTCTTCGCTCAACCAGTCTCTCAGGGGCTACAAAGTTTCATCAGCTCCATGCTCACGAAAGAACCTTAGAAGAGGCCGACGATCAGAGAGCTGGCCGAACACCCATGGATCAATAAGGAGGGAACTCCTCTCAACAGCGAGCTGTAAGGAGCATTGAACGCAGGGTCAATGATATCGTAAAGATCAACGACGAGGATCTCCGAAAGTCAGTGTGCGAGCATACCCTCACAAAAAAGAACCTCCAGAGGGGGAAGGGTGTCGAGTAGCCTCCGCAGACTCAGCCCAACAAGGAGCAGAGACAACCGTAAAGGCATGAACCTTCTGAGTACGTAAAGCAGACCATAAGGGAGCTGCTGGACGTCCCCTTGGAGCAGGCCAAAGCTGAGAGGCCCAACCCAAGCAAGCCCATTTTGTCTGCGTTAGTGCCTGAGCAGTAAGAGTAAGGTCCCCCTCCGAATCTCAACGCCACCGTAGCTGAGGTTAGTTACCGTGTGGACATCCCCCAGCAGTCAGACGTCGAGCTCATCAAGCAGTCGATACTCCGCTCTGGCATCTCTGACAGGCCTCTCAGGCCTGGTGCAGGGTCCCTCAAGAAGAAGCTGCAGTAGCTCCGGTTCGGAGTGGTAGACGCGCAAAAACCCGACTACAAGCCAGACTACTCACTCTTGGCAAAGTTCATGCACAGCACGCTCAAATGATTTTGTTGCCACTAATGCAATATCAAAGTTCCTCCTCTTCCGGGATGTCCGACAACTGGGGCTTGCTCGGTTTTTTGGCCCTGTTGGCCAGTTACAGGATCTGGTGCACCTTCTTACTAACCTTTATCTTTTCTTAGAAGTTATCTATCTGTTGTTTTTGACCCTGCACCTGAGCCCCCTTGCTGGATTGGAGCAGCTATTGAGTCTTCTACTTGAGCTCTCTGAATGCCTCCTCAGCATCTATTACGTAGGGATTTATCGAGAGTACGGTGTTTTGCTGTGGATTTTGCTTCCCCTTCCTGAAAGAGTTTAGTTTCTCCGCGTAGCTGTTGAGGTGCTGGGGAAATCTTTTTAGCCTAAAAGTACATGCCCTGAAGCTTGAACTTCTACTCAGTGCTTATCTCCTCCCCGTCGATCATATCGACCTCCTTGAGATACTTGACGATCTTAAGTCGGTAGTCTGATTGCTGAATTATAGAGTCGATACCAGTGACACAGGGTTGTCCTTTAGGTAGAGAAGCTGAAGCCCCTTGGGGAACTCATCCCCTCTAAAATATTCTATGCGATTATGGGCGAGATTTAGTCCTTGTAGGCTAGTCAGTGTCGACAGACCTTCCACAACGCTAATTTGGTTGTTATTTAGTGTTAGGTACTCCAAGCTGATGAGTGTGTCCAGCCCTTAAATCGTTTTGATTTCGTTCTGGGTTAGTGAGAGGATACATGGTTGAGGTAGAGCACCGCCAAGTTGGTGAACACCTCCAGATTCTCGATCACTCCTAAATCATCTCCTAAATTTACGGATGTTTTGGAACTCCAGGTGGATGGACTTCAATTCCAAAATCAATCTGGTTCTGAATCTCCCACACAGTTACCTTTAGTCTTCGTCTTCGGGGACGTTGCGGCTGTCTAGCGATGTTCTGGAGATGAGCTGGATGCTGATTTTCTTGTTGTGCTCCTTTTCGATCTGGAACTGCTACTTTTCTGGAACCTCCTCCTACTCTTCCATTCAAATTTATACTTAATCATCAACTGCGTTTAATATCAACTTTGCTGTGGACTGCTGAACCTTGTGCCTCAGTATTGAGCTTCCGAATTATGAGACCGAGACCCTGCATCAAATAACGAGTACGTCGGTTTTGGGAAACCATAGCCAAAAGCCAATCGCCAGCTCGAGGCAGTAGAGGAAGTGTCTACATTAGTGGCTGAGTACTGATTAACGAAATAGAACACCCTCTCTGCGAAGAAGAGCAGCACAAGAACCACCCAGTAGACCAGCATTCTCCTGTTCTGGTCGCTATCAAGTTGGTAGTCTTCTGAGGCCAGTTTGATGGTTTTGAACATGGGGAGGAGGATGAGAACGAAGATCCTGACCAACAGGAACAACATTATAAACAGTTCCCACAGCATGATTTGAATAAGTAAGGTCTTTAAAAGATTATGCTATTCTTAAGAACCATACACAATATTTTAAACGTATTTTAAGCACGATCAATTTTAAATTTGGGTGGAGGGCATAACATATGCGTGTTGCGTAAAAGCAGATAATTGAGGGATACTCAAATAATTTTAACTCAGCAATATGTTTTCTGAAGGTTCTTCAGGTAACCTCAGGTCACAGGCCGAGACCCTCTCCTCCAAGTACAGACTGTCAGAGTTCCAGCAGGAGAAAATAAAGAGTTACAATAAACTATTGTCCTTCTACATGCCCCACATGAAGAGAGTCTACAAGGAGAACAAACTGACTGTGCCAACCTCAAATCACCCTAGTAGCTTGTGTTCAACTCTCGTCTGCTGGAAATGAAGAAGGCAGACATACGCA
>JAOXNN020230919.1:0-12512 GCA_028571205.2 Hydropsyche betteni
TTCACATTTTATCGTTTTCCGTTTCTTAACAAAACCGCAGCCGATGTTATTAACATCGGGCCTATATACTAGTTTTATATAATATGAGAATGGGACAGATGTTTGCGCGGTTTTGTGTTGGTTATTTTAACGGTTGCTGAATTGAAGCAATGTAATTACCCTGAATTTTCATTGAAGGTTGTGACTTGTAATATAGTAGAATTTTCGGAAAATATGGGTTCGATAAAAGTTTATAGACTAATGCAAAACTGAAGTGTTCAATTTATATTTTGCGGATTCAACTACTTCTATAGGAAATGCGATATATAACTTTTTTGCGGTCTACCTGAATTTTTATACATAAAAATAATCTGCAGGGATTTTATTATCGGTAAATGACCCAAATTAACTAATTTACCGATAAATAATTTTTTTTTATATTTCGAATATTTTTGAAGTGTTGTTTTTTCAGAAATTTTTGGAAAAGTCGGTTTTTTTGAAAAATATTGTTTTTTTTTTTTAAATATTTTTGGTTTTATTACTTTTTGCGGTTTTCATTATTTTTTCATCATATATTTAATCTGTGTATTAAATGTATGATGAAAAAAATTAAAGAAACAAAAACATCATAATTAAAACAAAAAGAAAATACTAATATAATACTTTCAATACAATCGATGATTAATATTTTATTTATAGACTCATTATCAGATAATAAATATTTATCTTTAAAAAAGATATAAAACTGATGGACTTACAATTGCATATTCCATTGTATTTTTTATATAAAAAAATATATATTTTTATTAAATACAGGTAGTCCTCGACTTACGACAGAAATACGTTCCAGAACCTCAATCTAATCTGTATCATTTTTTTTTTGGTAGTTTTACTTACTTGTATTAATACAATAATGAAATAATAAATAAATAACATTTGAAAATCTTTCACTGTCTGGGTCCATCATTTCAAATTTTTGTATTTCTCAATTAATTGAATTAAAAGCAACATCCATTTTTTTCAATACGATTTTTTGACGGTTTTATATTCCTCCATATTTATTTCTCACACCCGCTTGAGATTTATCATTCAATTTTAAAAAAATTATACATATTTTTACGATCGCAAATGTGAACCGTCGTAAGTCGAGGACTACCTGTACAACAAGAATAATTAAAAACACCATCATAAAAATACAATCACACACGAAACTCAACAGCGAAAACCCAAAGTAAACCCAACACAAAAACACCCCCAAACGCTGCGATATCTCCATTCAACACTCAAAACACCCCAAAAAAACCTCCATCCGACCTCAACCAATGGTCGTCGGACGCACCCCGACACTGACTCACCGCCGAACCACCACAAAAACACCATCGCGATCTCGTTATCGCATCGACGAGGGGATTTCTTCGGGATGAGTCGTCAGTCGAATATAGGCGGTCAGTATGGCGAGTGGGCGGAGAGGTGCGCGAGAGCCGCCCACGCTCGGGCGGGACGGGACAACACCTGGGACGGCGTTTCCCGGGACGGTGATTGATTGCCGATGGCGGTTTTGGTTCGGGCGATTCGGGGTTTGGTCGTTGGTCGCTCTGATCTGAGTCGATTGATGTTGGACTTTGGTTTCGGTGGGTTTGTTAGTGTTGATGTTCGGAAATGGGAGAATTTCGGGGTTTATTTTTGATGGATTATGAACTTGGAATAGTGGAATGATGGAAAATAGCTTGTGATCGAATCCGTTTTTGATTTTCATGATAAGTGAGTTTGTATGAATCGAGAAAATGTTTTAAAAAAAGTACGGATTGTTCTCGAGTTATACGTTCCTGAAACTCGATCGAAAGTCTAATCTATACAAAAAAATTAATCAATTTTATTTATATCGAAATTTCTCATTTTTAACCTTATCCTGCCACGGTTAATATAATAATAATATAAAAAATATATCATAAGATTTATTTTTCAATAAGATCACATATTTCCCGAAAAAATCTGGCAAATGAATAGAAATATAATAATTCGAATGAGTCCTTATTTTTTTCCGAAATGCATTGACCGTAGGTGACAATAACTCTTCAGTAAATATTTTTTGAAAAATAATTGTGAAATAAAAATTCTATTTTTTTTTCGGTGGTAAGTGCAAACCGTCATAAGTCGATAACTACATTTATTGTGAAGCTTTAGATTTATTGATATCGCCAATGTACGTATAATAAATAAGTATAAAATATCCATAGAGTTCTATAACCACAATCTAATTATTAAAAATGAAAATTAAACTTTTTCGTAGTGAGATTTCATTCTAAAAAATTCCGGCTTTTCCCCAATTGAAAATTTTTCAACATTTACGTACTAAAAAAAAATGGAATAACTAAATTCACCACAAAAATACAAAATTCACCGGTTCTTATACAATACAATGACCCATCAATTCTCCTGCGATTTATATCGGATTTCGGAAATAGACACCTCATGCGGTCGCCTAGAAAATCGCGAGTCCACCTCATTCGTAGTTAATCATCGCGATTAATGTTAACCGCCCACTTCGACGCAACTGTGCTTCAGAATGCCGCTACTGTTGTTCCAATTCTGTTTATCAAACAAATTTATGGACGTCGGCGGATATTATTTTCCACCATTGAAGACTCATAAGTGCGATCGTACGTGAGATTGAATAAACTTCGACGTGTTCGTTTCGCTTTCGCAATTCAATGGCGTTTGTTTTGTCCGACGGACAAGCACGCACGTACGTTGATGATGAATTTTCATAAGCAAAAATGTGCGAGTTTTCATCGTCGATTAAACATTCGATCGTCTTCCGCAAAATCGTTTCGAGAAAAAAAAAAAAACAATCGACGCAATTTAAAATAAACTACGAAAAACAAAACGATTCCGATGAATGAAACACACATCTCGAAATAATCGTGCATCACCGCGATGCAGTTGATACAAGCATTTAAAATTTCCAGAAATATGCAAGTGACAAAAATACATAAGCGAACTTCACACCAATTGTTCAAACTAGTGATTCTTCTCGATAAAAATACCGAAATCGAGAATTCTCATTTTTTTTGAGAAATTTGAAAAACTGATATCGAGAATTTTCGAGAAATTTGAAAAAAAAAAAATGAAATCGAGAATTCTCAATTCTCGAAAAATGAAAATCATAATTCCTAGGTACCTGGGGATTGAGGAGGTGAATCAGGTGCCTAGTTCAAATAATAAAAAAGGCAAAAAATTAAATGGTCAGAATTTAAATCAAAAACGGTCAGAATAAAATGATGAATTGTGAGAATAAAACAATAAATGGTAAGAATTTAATAACAAAACGGTCAGAATAGGTAAGGTTAGGTTAGGGTTTTTAATATTATTCTGATCATTTAATATAAATTCTGACAAACCTAGTCAAAATTCTGACCATTTAATATTTATTCAGACCTTTTGGTTAAAATTTGAAAAAAATATTCTGACCAAAACATGATTAAAATTCTGACCAATGTCAAATAAATTCTGATAAAACGGGATAAAAATTCTGACCAATGTCAAATAAATTCTGATAAACGGGATAAAAATTCTGACCAAAACCGTATTTCAATTCTGACCATTTAAATAGTAGCCATAAAAAATATCTCGTCTCTATAACAAAAGTTAAACGAACAAAGATCTCGAAAATTCGAATATGAAAAACGACCCACACATCGCGTGACGGCCAAAAGCGAAACGTGCAAAACTCCCGAAACCGAAACGCCGAAAAGGCTGAAATTCAAATTATCGCGTGTCTGAAAATCGCGCAAATCCGCCAAACCTCAGCCACACAAAACGGCACTCGAAAAATTCGAAACAATCCCACTTTCTCGGGACGACTCGAACGCGACACTCCGCATTATAGCGAACGTAAAAAATGCCGCGAAGTGAAACTCGAAAGCCGATTTCCACAGCATTGTTCTGTCACTGTGTCGAACGTGAACCATATGCAAAGTGCATCGTGTGCGCATTGCATTCGAATTCCGGAAAGTTCTTTTCGTAGATTTCGGAATGTCTTCGATATTATCGCACGGGAGTCCAGGTGCCTCTAGCCGGCGTCTGTGCAAATGTTGATGTTTGCACAGTCTCTATTTTAGACGATAAAACGAATGTTGGTTTCGGATTGTTTGCACGAAACGGACATATCAAACATTACATAATAGTTTGTTGAGATCGTTAGAGCGTAAAATCCGAATTATAAATCGCTAATGAAAAGGCGCGGGGTTTGCTTAGTTTTGATTTCGGATCCTGAAATTGAGCTACGTTCTTTAAATGGTTGTATACTCTACGTAGCCGATGTTGACTTTTTTAATTGATGCGTTTACGTTTTAATATAAATATACATAATACAAGGATGTATATTCGCTATCGAAGTAACATCAATTCTTTGTTTAATTTAGGTGTCGGCAAACTCCGGCCTGCAGCCTGTTTTCAATCCTGCACGCGGGTTTATATTATTTTTACATGAAAAAAAATAAAATAAAACTAATTTAGTAATAAATCGCAATAGATATATTTAAATTTAATTAATTAAATTACAGTAACGAAAGCATTTTCCGAGTCTTGATACAAGTGCAAAAATCTTCCATATTCTAAAATCCATTTAACTATACAATTGAGAAGTTTCTGTCAGACCTTCAATTGGAAATGGTTGTTCTCCAAAATTAAGTATTTAAAAAAAAAATTACGTTGTTATTGACAGTATACCAATAACAAGCTAAAAAAAGTTGCCTGCGACGTTATTTGTTTTTTGTTTACCTGCATATAAAAATATTTATGGAATTAGCACTTAATTTTCAAATAACCATTTTTAGATCGATTAGCTTTAAATTTTGAGTATGTTTTTTCGAGTAGTTTTTTGAGAAGTTTTCCATCCGACCCGAGTCTCAAATTTTTACTGGCCCTTTCCGGAAAAGTTTTCTGGACCCTGATTTAATAAATCATTTCTTATTCGACTAGCTGACAAACATTCAAAGATTAACTTTTTTTTTTAAATCTTCCGATCTACATAAAATGATATTTCAATTTCGACACCGTGACCCAACAACAAAAACACGTCAATGAACTTGCATAAAGAGCGGACTGTAACACACAACTCGCTAAACAGATCCGTTAATAAAGCCGAGCTTTGTGGACGAAAAGAAGCGTGAACCTCGGATTTGCTCCGGCAACGAGAGTTTTTTCACGAAAACCTCACGAACGAATCGTTAAAACCTCGGACAGACGAAACAAATATTCGAAGAGTGGAACGCGCGTACGATTTTACGATTTCCGGACGAAAAAGCTCGTCGTCCATCTTCGAAACGATAAAAAAAAACGAATACGAACACCCTTGTACTATAATACTAAACAAATAGTAAGCCATTACTACGCGTAGTAAATGACCGAGATAAGGCAGGGAAAGTGTCGATAAAATGTCCGAGACTGGATTTCAGACACGCGATCCGTTTCGAACGGAAATATTAAACATTTTCTACAACGAATCAATCGTATAATGCGAATTTTTCGTTGAATTATGCGTATAGTTTCACAGACGGAATTATTTTGTCATTGTGGACGAAAACCTCGAGGGTATAATAAAAAAATTTATGCACGCAAATTAAGCAAGCGAAACACACACGTTATTGTATATGTGATTATTGATCAAACAGGATGGATACATTGTGAGGAATGAAATACAAAATTTTCGTTGCGAACAAAAAATTTTGTATTCGATAGATTCGAACGTACAAATTTCGAAATGATTCAAATGGACATATACGACGATCGAGATGATGCGATCGATTCCTCGGAAAGCCAGTACACCTCTGAATTATTAATACGTCCGATGATTCATCACGCTGATGTCATCGTCCACCGTTTGACACCGAAAGTGTTTTTTAGGGCTTCCGAAAGCGCCGCTAACCAGTGCTGTTGACCCCGAAGGAGTCAAAGATCGAAACATGAGATAAAATGGTAAGTTTTACATTATCTGGTGCGGAATTCGCGGATATCTCGCTCGTGCGTGGGCGGATTCGCCTCGAACTTTGGGCGTGTGCTTCTGAAAAGTTCCGGAACGCTGAAAAAAACGGGAATATATTCGCGGTATACAAATCGACCGGACGAAATTATCCGAATTGAGCCGCTATGGCCGTTGAACTATACCCGACGAACTGGATGAGCTCTCTCTGGAGCGACGCGTTCGAGAATAGTTCGAAGGCGCTATGTTATTTATACTTGGCGCTTTTAACATTCACCCGATGTGCTCGTATACATCATCGTCACTTGCGGCCGTTCCGAGTCCAATGGACGGGTCGAGGCCTCCGCCATCCTCTTCCGTTGCTTTTCAACTTTGAATTTCATCGGACGGTTTTCGAAATGCAGGAAATTTCGGGCCGATAACGTTTGTTGTTCCGAAATCTGGGCCAACGGTCTTCATTGTCGAACTGATATTCATGGCGATCGCAAATTGTTCAGCAAGGGCGCAGTCTGCTCAGCCCCTAACTCGTCTGTTTCAATAGTTATCATTGAGATATGTTTAGTAGACAGCGACCACAGGATCTAACGCATATACATGCGTACTGTAGGTCTAAGAGCCTTTTCCTTTAGCACTGTAATGTATAGCCTAATCTATCGCATTTGATTGATAAGACCTTGTCCTGCAATGAATAACTAACAGGTGGCTAATGATGATGATAAAGTTTTGGGACACCGGATTCGATAGTTCGATTGTGCTCGAATCGGCACTCTCTGGATGCAATCGGACACCGATGCCAAAGGAAAACGAAAAACAACTTTCCGTGCCAAAGAGACACTGGCTGTGTGCGCTCGGAGCTGCGGTCTCTCGTTTATTTTTTACGTCTCGTTCGAATTTCGATATTTTTTTCGCAGCATTTGACGTTTCGGGCATGAGTGAGAGTTTTGTCCAAAACGAAAATTGTTATGCAAAGTCGGTTATGTAAGAACGCACGCGTATGTCGTCGATCGCAAAACGATTTTGAATAGTGAAAAGCAAAAATTGTATCGAAATTTCACGAAATCATAAATTCCCGCTGTTAAAAAAACAAAATTGCGCTCGAGTGAAGAAACGCGCTCTAAAGTATTGTATGGAATTTTGAATCGTATCCAGAATTATTTCAAGATTTTCAGTATATTCATATATTTATATACGCGTTCGAAGATACGCCAGCTGTTAGCGCTTTTGCGCGTACGCAAAATCTAGCGCGTCTCTTATCGGATTCTTACTAGGAGTACCTATAGACGATCGCAAAACGCATAAACACCGCCATTTCTCACGACGAAACGACTTCGAAACGCGTCACGTTTCGAAACTGCGTCGCGGATTCCCTCGATCGAAGATCCACATAAAAACAGACGCACACACGCCCGTTGCATAACTTCGAACGAAACAATCCCAAAATCGAATAAACGTAGCGTTTTGCGTCCGCGCGGGGCAAGGCTGCAAAACCGAAGGTTTCGGTCCTGAAAATCGACCGGAAGCTCACTTTGACAGATGTCACCGAATCCGGCGAGTTTGGCGGGGATTTTGGGGGGCGTTTTTTTGCCGCCGTGCGTCAGACGGAGACGTATCGGATTGCGAGGTGGGGGCGCCGGGGGCGTGGGCGCCGGAGGCCGGGACGTACCTTTGGGTGGTGCGCGGGTGGAAGACGGGGGCCCTGCGGGGGGGCGGGGCGGCAAAGGCCTGCGGAGGCTCAGCCTCGGCCGGGGGTGTCGGTGGACGTGCGGTCGGGGCGCGGGGGCGTAGCGCCGGTGCCGGGAACGGAGCGCATGCAGATAACGCGGCGACGGCCCGCCGCCGCCAACCGCTCGCCGCAACTGACACCGACTGTGGTGTGACGAAACGCGCAAACGCGTCGGGATCGAGTCGCCATTTTGATGCCGCTATTGAAATTTGGCGTATTACATTATATATCTTATGCGTAAATGTTATAAGAATGATTTTTGTATACGGTTAAAAAACTTTATTGTATTTTATTTTATACGATTTTTTATCTTATTCCTATTTGTGTAAAGATGTTATTTGCGTTTAGATGAAAGCAGTGGAATGGTCACATATGGTTGTATAGTGAGGTGACCATTCTTTTAAAAATTAGAATTTGGACAATTTAAAAAAGAGAATCGTGAAAAAAAGCACCGTTTGTATATTTTTTTTTATTAAGGTTGTATAAATTTTCACATGCTTCAAGCGACAAAAAAGATTTAATTTACAATACGTAATCCCGTAACTCACTAGCTAAAAACTATCTAATAAATATAAATTCGTTTAAAAAAAATAATAATTTACCCACTACAATACATGAAATACATTAAGAATTTTAATTTAAACACTTGTAATGTATTTTTTTTATATTATAGAGCAAATTATTTACGCGCCTACAGTGCAGAATTACCAATAAGGTGATTATAATGTTTATAAATAAAAGTATTTTGTTTGTAAAATAATATTCAATAAGATAAGCAGTAAATACAAATAATTATAACACCATCTTACAGTAACAGGATATTTTAGGAATACTAACATTAAAATATTTTGAAAAATATTGTGATTATTTATTTTTTTAATTAATTATTTTCAATTTTGTAGTTTTAAATTTGTACTTCATAAAATTAACTATGACAAAAACCGTAAAAACCACTACAGTTAAGGTGACCATTCGTACTGATTTTATCAGTACGGTACGGATTTTTTGAGCCTTCTCCTGATTTGTTGTAAAATAAAATCAGTACAGATTAAGGTGACCATTCGTACTGATTTTTTGGGTCCCCTTACTGTACTAGTATAACCGGTACAGATGGTTACCCTAAGTATAGCCCCTGCGTCGTTTTGAAAATGTATTAATTTAATTAGTATTCGTATGTACGTGTGTTTTAGGATGTAAATTGAATGTATATTATTTAAATTGTACAAACTGAAAGGACTCAATATCTTATGAAAGTTGTTATAAGAATGTTATTTGCATACGTTTTTTTCGCAAAGAAAAGGTCACATATGGTGTTTGCCGCCCGCGCGCACTCTAACGACGGCCATGAACCAGAAATGGCGCTCTCTGTCGGTCACGATTGCGCGCCATTTCATATTTCGCTTTGAAAATGTCAACTAATCCGTATATACGATATCTATATAATTTCATTTTTCTTTACGACGAATTTTCTTGTACATTTTCATTAAAAAATTTCATGAAAATCATAAGAAAATCGTTTGAACGATATAATTTTATTATAATGACATCTATGAATCGCTTTAGTAACTATTTTTATTGTACATTCAAATAATGATTTTATACAAGTACATTTTCATTTTGTCGCTAGTGTTTTTTGTAAAGTTTTGTTAATTAAGATGGTTGTTAAATATATTACTGAAAACAAATAAAATTCTATTATATGACATTTTATCTCGAGATTAATTTGACAAAATAAAAATAATTAAATTTTATAATATAATAGCGTACAAAATTATTACTAGTTATGTAATTCGCGATAAATAAAATAATTGAAATATTTGTCCAGCATTAATAGTATGTATTTCGTTTTAATTGCTGTGCTGAATTTTGAAAAAATCAAATAGCATTTACAACTTTCCTTTTATACTAATAATTTCATGTTTCTGATAATTAAAATTTTTATTATTTATTTCATATTTCGTCCAATTTTCCGCGTATTATGAATTTTTATTAAAAATTTCACTTTCTACAGTTTTTTAAACTTTTTTAAAATAAATTAAAAAACATGCCAAAATATATGTGTATCTATAAAAAAATAATCGAACGTAAAATACGTGCGTAAAATCACGATTTTTCCATTGCTTTCAAAACGTCAGAGATCGCAAAGTTTGACAGTTGTGAAAATTGAATTTACCGCAGGCGAACCTGGTTTTGTCACTTTACGAAAATTCAAAAGCGAAAACGGACTTTGTATAAAAAATTTATGAACTGTAAATACAGATTTCCGATTCGAAAAGGAAAATGTACAGAAACAAAACGATTCAAAGTTCAAACGTCGAACACGTTTGAAAATTTTCCAATTGATTCTAGCTTTCCAAATATATTGGTTTCGAATTAAATATAAATTTGTTTTATCTAATGCTTACTTTTTTATTGATGTCATCAATCTGATGTTTTTTTTAGTATTATGAAAACGTATCCGATTTCTGTATAATAAAAATTATGTTTTATGAAATTTATGCATTTTTCAACTTTATATCATATCGATTTACTATTTTAATGATTTATAAGTTCGGAGCTTTTTATATGCGACCATAATAAATGATAATGTTAACATCATTAAGCTTTTTGATAACAGCAGGTTCCATTATTTCAATATTTTCATTTTAGTATTAATTGTCAAATTAATTTATTGGTATTGAGAGTAACAAAATGAAAGTTTTCATATTGAAATTGATTTTTGATATATCTACTCAATACATATTTTTTTAAAAGATAAATTTGAAATTCTCATTATTTATTTTCAATTTTTTTAGAAATATTATTTTATATCTACAATTATTTCAACTAAATAAGTAGGATGAATCTTTCTAATATTTATATTGAAAGAAATAACTCTCAAGCAATCGATTTCTGAATTATTTTCCCAAAAATAAATAAGAACGTTTCGTGAGAATGAGTTTTATTTTTATTGATATTCTACAATTTAAAAATAAACCAGACCGTCGTATTATTTTTTTCAAAATCAGTATATTTTATTATTCAAGTTTATTTGGAACGGGTTGATAAAAAACTACATTTAAACAACTTATGATTTTTATATCAAATTATTTATCAAAAAACAACCATTAAATAATAATAGATTAATTTTGAATATACATTGGAAAACGATTTACATAAAACTGAAGGAATCCAAACATTTTCTCGTGTTAAAGAATTTCATGTCAAACGTCATATAATAAAAGTAAACGTACATAGTATTTTGTTAAGATTGTTATATTATTTCGAAAAGCAATTAATTGCACTTTAATTTTGATTATATTCACTTTGATAAAAATAATTTGCACACATAACAATAATAATTTTTTTAATAGTTTGCGCTATAAAAATTAATAATTAACTTTTAATTATCAATTTCATTCATTTTCTAATATAAAAACTAAAAAAAATGATGTGAATATCATAACATTTTCTAAATATTTTGGATCAGTATGGCTTAATAGTAATCGTCTTTTAGGTGCTAGCAATTATTTTCCTGGTACCAATAATGGATTAGAGGCAACCATTAATAAGTGCAAAGTATTGATTTTCAAAGTGCAAAATATAATATTAAAACCAAAGTGAATGTATTCCCCTATAATTTCATGTTAACCGATTATTTACGTTAAGTGTTTTCGTATTAAAAGATTCCATAATACTCAAAAAATAATAATTATTAAAAATAGAAATATGATACGAAAAATATACTAACATCCTCACAAAAAAACATCACCATCAATCAAATGACTACAAAAACCTTCCCAATCCCATAAAAAAAAACATCAAAATACACCAAACATGAAAAACTATGAAAAACCTCCCCACCCCACCGAGGCGCACATACAAAATGGCGCCAACCCAAACGTCAAAGTGGGCGGGAAAACCGCAACCCCGGCGGGGGCGCAGGCCCGGGGGGCGCCGTGGTGGGGCGTAGCCCCCTTCGGGCGACCGGCGCCGCCGCCGAGCAGTGACCGGCGAACGGCGGCCACAGCTAGTCGCCCTGCGAGCGATCCGCATCCGCGAAAGTTTGGTTTTCGCGCGCTTGCCCGACCGCGACGACACGGTCCGGTTGTCGCCCTGCGCGTCTCGATTCGCGACAGACGAAAGCGCCCGAAGCACGACCATACTGGAACATTTTCCTGTGAGTAAATATCGCTGATTTGTTTGTTTGTGTTTTTTCAAAAAAATATTCGTGTAGGGGAGACTTGTCTAGTTCCGTGACACGTCTATTTGCGTGGTAGTCGAAATAAAGTTGATTTTTCTAAATAGTTCCAATGTATTTTAGAGAAATATATTTGCTAAAATTTTGCCAGTATATATATACAAATTTATGATGACATAATTTATTGGTTTACTATTCACGTATGAAGCTAATATAGACATGTTTAGCGACGATTTTTTTGTTTTTTGGCCATGCGAAGTATACGCGTGATTCAGGTGAGTAAAAAGATGTTTTCGATCTACATAAAACAAAATTACTGACATTAGATAGAATGGGAGTATATTTAAAAATTAATAGCATATTTTTATTGAAATAATAAGAATCTTAGCATTATTTTAGCATTTTCAACATAATTTTTATAATATATATTATATTAAAAATAATAGTTGCGCAGACATCTAATAGTCAGTATTGTTAAAATATTCATAATTAAAATTATTTTTATGAAGAAAAATGGTTTTTTTATTTACTTCTGCTTTTCTTGAAATTGCTTAAAGTATGCAAATAAAATCACCAGTTATTTTGAAAAAATATTGTTATTGATAAATCTTTTATAAAATTTCAATGCTAATCTTTTTATTATCAAA